>KE505772.1:214958-247129 GCA_000441515.1 Elaeis oleifera
CATATACAGAGAATAAGGCTAGGACCGGTGAAAGGGAATCCAGGTTTGGGGATCAGCAAAGCAAGCTTGAAAATTTTGCACTAGGATTTCAGTTTATGTTTATGGATTGTAGTTATTATGAATTTTGAGGCTTGGATTATTTCATCTTTGGATTTAGATGTTCTGAACCAGTTTTGGTTTAATTAAATTTTTAATTAAACTTTATTATATTTATTCATGATGCACCTGTTATTATATTTAAGAAGATGAATTTTAGCTTCGTGTTATCGTGGACCCATCCCTCGGTAGTATGGCCGTGTTATGTCCCAGATTCGGGGCGTGACACTTTTCTTCCCCAAACTCCCAACCAAGGCGAGTGTTTGTCATGTGCTTTATCATATGCTACTTTACCTTTGCCATGAACCAAATGTTTGGATTTAATGCCTAGCTGCCATTTATGACATTTGTATACTCCTGTATCTAGTATTGCTCTATAGGAAGTTTTCTCCCCTAAGATTCTCCTATCCAAAACTTCGGCATTCCACTTGAACATGTCAGCTGAGAGATGAGATGCCTCCATTTTAACTATCATCACCATTGACTCTGCTTCTTGATGGCTTTTTGGAGGTTCATTTTGATTGCATAGATAGTAAACATAAACTAATTGCTTTCAGCTCCTAGAATAGGGTTGTTAAGCCTCTTCCTATTTAAGATTATATTGGCATATATAGGACTAAATTCACCAAGTATTGCTTTCTGTAAGTTCTGATCTCCCCAAGTATTCCTTCTTTTGTATTTCTTCAACTATTGCTTTCTTCATTTCTATCATCTGTGAGTCTTGATTTCACTAAGCATTCTTTTTGCCGATATTATATGATAAGTAACTGATGCTTATATTGGGGGAGCTTCTCTAAGTCTTTAGAGTCATTGTCAAATATTGTTTGATGGGCCAAATCTCAACTATTCGATTATCCTTGTCTTAGTTAGGAATTGAGATAACACATGAGCGCACACTGCCAAACACTTTGCTGCTATCTAATGCAATTCTACCCAAATTTTCTTCCTCTCCCCATTTGACCACCATTTTCCCCTACCTTGCACAGTCCTCGTCAAACATCATCGTACTACCTGTCCACATTAAGGTTTGCATTGACATGATCATAAAGGGCATAGTGCATTGTTGCAATGATGGTTCAGAGAATGGTCTATTGTACCACCCCATATCATCCATTATAGGGTGTACTATATCGTATCAGTCTTGTACCGATATGCTGTTTCATACTATATCAAACTACATACCGACATTGTAATAGAATGGTACTGGTCTGGGATCTAGTACCGAGATGGCAAACCTTAGTTCAAAGAGTAGAGCATTCCAGTAGAGGGTGGTGCGAGGCAACATACTGGAGGATGATTAGTGGTGGCGCCATGGTATTAGTCTGTTGCTAATGGAACCTATGAAAGGAAAGTTGGACATATAGGTTGGCATTGAGGTATGAAGGGGTGAATAGTGGCGGAATGATGATGGTGGTGTGGTGTTAGAGGGGTAGTTGCTGCAAATTGCAAAAGGGTTAGAATGGCTATGGGAATGGTAGGGCATTGTTGGACATCTGGTGCTGATCATGTATGGTGGTATAAGATTGCATGTGATAGGATGAATGGCATTCATATGTCCTGTTTAGAAATGAAATCGATGTGCAATAAAAGGTAGTGAAAAATGCTGAAGGAGAAGGAAAGCTGCATAGCACATAACTTATTCTTCATTACTAAAGTTAAAACTTGGACTATAAGGAGACAACCTTCTTTTGCCACAATAAAACAAAAAAAAAAGAAATCAAGCTGTTTATATAGGATATTAAAAGAAAGACAATTATATCTCCACTTCAAATAGGTGAAGTTGCCTCTCAACTCAATGGAATTATGATGTAATGAACCTATGATCCCAATAAAGAATTTAGCTTTTCATGGACAGTAGGTGTTTTTGATGTGTTTGTTAGGTTCTAAAATTGGCAGCCATGCCAGATTCTGAATCTGAGGCTCGTGGGGCATGAGCATATTCTTCTCTCAAAAATATTAGATGCTGGTTTGACCTTGATAAAAATGTTTTAACCCTAGTAGACCAAAAGCACCTGGTCATAAAGGTATGTAAATCTTGTGTTTAATTAGGGTAGTAAGAATTTGAAAATCCTGTTTATGGGAGATGGCACCTTTCTAATATAACTTGATTAGTTAATTAGTCCATTTCCTCTTATAATCTGATGGAACTATTTGAATCTTATAATTTTCTTGGTCATATACATTGTATGTTTTATTTCTAGATTTTGTTTATTTTTCTCAATTGATTTGTGTATTCTTAAATGTGTAGTATTTCTTTTTAATTTGTCGCTGCAATTAAACTACTTATATTTATCTGGTTTCTATTCCAAATCCCCTAGCTATTTTCAAAAAAAAAAAAAAGAACTATCTAGTTTTATTGTGAACAATTTTTTTTAACCTTGTTTTGATGTTCCATTCCTTCAGGTTTTCATCCATCATCTCCCTTCTCTATATGTTTGATTGGCAATTTAAATTCATTTAAATTACAATAGTTCTATTTTATTTGTATATTTCTTCTTTCACAGTTCAGTGATTTTCAAATGCAAAAACATTATTTAGATATCAACCTATCTAAAAGGTCATATTGGTATTGCATAGCAGCTAGAACTTTACCTATTTCTCCTGCAAAAGAAATTGATTTGAAGAAAGTAGAAAATGATGTGTCATCAGCCATATCTGCTGAGGAATATCGAGATTTAGCAGGCCTTAGTACTAGAGAGAACTCTACGGTTAGTATCACTGT
This sequence comes from Elaeis oleifera, assembly GCA_000441515.1. Taxonomy (NCBI): domain Eukaryota; kingdom Viridiplantae; phylum Streptophyta; class Magnoliopsida; order Arecales; family Arecaceae; genus Elaeis; species Elaeis oleifera. The sequence continues at coordinate 217,777 of KE505772.1, forward strand.
AGTTGGAGCCTCTGGAGACCTTGCTAAGAAGAAGATATTTCCTGCATTATTTGCACTATATTATGAAGACTGCCTCCCTGAGGTCTGATTACTTATACTTCTCATTTCTATGTATTCACTTTACTAACTAGCTTGGAATTTTGTTTTTTCTTCCATGTAGAATGTGTTAGAATGTCACAATGTGTAGATTTGTATATCTGCAGCATTTCACAATATTTGGCTATGCTCGGAGTAAGATGACGGATACTGAATTACGAAACATGGTCAGCAAAACACTCACTTGCAGAATTGATAAAAGGTTACTGCTTCTGTGAAATTTTTCAAACTTCAGCCAGTTTTATGCTTTCCACAAGTGGTGTTTAGGAATTTAATTGTGGAATCATTTTTAAATAATTTAATTATAGATTCTGTTTTAAGGGTAATGTCATGTGTTTTGGGAACTGCATTTGACTCTTTCCATTTGCTCAATGTTTCTGCTGACTTTTCAGGGAGAATTGTAGTGAAAAGATGGAGCAGTTTTTGGGAAGATGTTTTTACCATTCAGGCCAATACGATTCTGAGGAAAATTTTGCAGAGCTAGATAAAGAGATAAAGAACATGAGGTAATATCAGTGCTTTTCGGATTATAAACATCTTTGTTAGAAAGAAGAGGGAGGAAAATCTATCATTATTCATGGGTAATGTGCCCATATTTAATGAGTACACCTGGCCTCCTACTCTTTCGGTACAACTTAAGATAAAACATAAACAAACTAACAGTATTCCTATCGGACAAACCCAATAGAATATCAAATCTAATAAGTGACAATTTTTAACACTCCCCTCAAGCTGGAGCATATATATCAAACATGTCCAGCTTATTACAAAGATAAGAAAATCGAACAGCATATAAAGGTTTGGTAAACAGATCAGCAGTCTGTTCCTAAGTAGCAATGTGAGAGTCTTAACAATTCTGACATAACAACATCCCGGACGAAGTGGCAGTCAACTTCAATATGCTTGGTTCGTTCATGAAAGACTGGATTGTTAGTAATGTAGATAGCAGTTTGGTTGTCACAAAACATTTTCATTGGCTTTATGTGAGAGACACCTAAGTCACACAGCAGCAATCTCAGCCACATAATCTCACATACGGTATGAGCCATTGTCCGAAATTCTGCCTCAGCACTAGACCTGGCCACCACATTCTGTTCTTACTTCGTCAGGTAATAAGGTTGCCTTCCACATACGTGCAATAGCCAGAAGTGGACCTTCTACCAGAAATTGATTCGGCATAATCTGCATTGGAAAAAGCCTCTACCCGAAGGTGACCGTGCCTCTGATACAATAGGCCTTTCCTGGGAGATCCCTTAATATACCTTAGAATTTTGATCACAGCTTCCCAATGACACATCTTGGGTTGTTACATGAACTGACTAACCAAGCCAATAGGATAAGAGATGTCCGATCGAGTAACAGTGAGGTAGATCAGTTTTCCAACTAACCTACGATATCGGACAACATCATGGAAGTTTTCTGCTTTTGAGTTCCAAAAATAGGTTGAGTCATAATAGGAGTTTCAGCTAGTTTGCATCCCAGAAGATTTGTCTCTGTCAGCAAGTCTAATGCATATTTCTCTAGGAAAGAGGCACACCCTTTTTGCTAAATGCAAACTCAATGCCCAGAAAATATTTAGATCGGCCTAAATCCTTAATCACAAATTACTGCTGCAGATATTTTCGAACAATACGAATGCCATCTTTGTCACTTCCTGTAAGTAAAATATCATCAACATAGACAACAAGAACAACAAGACCAATAGGACCATGTCGAATAAACACTGAATGATCAGAGTAGCTCTTCTTGAGACCAACAGCCCCAACAACTTTGCAAAATTTATCAAATCAAGCATGCGGACTCTATTTTAGACCATAAATAGCCTTCTTGAGCCTACATACTCTCTCCCTAAGCAACATACTCGGGAGGTTGCCCCATATGCACTTCCTCATGCAGATCATCATACAAGAAGGCATTTTTAACATCCAACTGCAACATCTCCCAGGCTAAATTAACAGCAATTGAGAGAACAACCTGAACAGAGTTAAGCCTGACAACGGGAGAGAAGGTTTTAAAGTAGTCAACACCATAGGTTTGTGTCAAACCTTTTGCAACCAGGTGCACCTTATATTTATCAATAGAATCATCAAGTAGATATTTAACAATGAATACCCATCTGCAAGCAACTGGCTTCACCCCAAATGGAGGAGTGACAAGATCCCAAGTACCACGAGAAACAAGAGCTGCCATTTCTTCATCCATTGCTGCCTTCCACTTAGGATCAGAGAGAGCTTCCTAATAATTGTTAGGAATAGCCACAGAAGATAAAGACAAGGCAAAGGTATGAAAAGAAAAGCTCAAATGGTCATAAGAAATTGTATTAGCAATGGGATGAGCAGTGGAGGTCCTCTTTCTTTTCGAACAGCAATAGGAAGATGTAAATCAAAAAAGGGAGCAGTGGATATCTGAGGAGCTGATGGTACATCACTAGATGGCGGATCTCCAATAGAGGTTGATGATGGCACGGGCTGATCGACTCCTTGTTCCTTATTGCGCCGAGTGTACACCTGCACAAGCTTTTGAGGGCGACCCTCAGATGCATCATCATCCATAGGAGGGAGCAGGGGAGGAAAGGAATGTTGTGAGACAATGTGTCCGATGGCACGGAATGTTTAGAAAGTAAGGAGTTGTTCAAAAAAGGTGACATCGGCGGAGACATAAAGGCGGCGTTGGGATGGGTCATAACAGCGATAACCTTTTTACTATATGAATAGTCAAGAAAGATACATCGTATAGAGCGAGGAGACAGCTTGTCATGACTCGGTCCCAAAGCATACACAAAACAACACAACCAAAGATTTTGGGTGGAAGAAGAAAAGGTTCTACAGATGGATATAAACAACAAAAGGACTTTTACCAGACAGAACTGAGGATGGAACCCTCTTGATTAAATGGCATGCCATTAGAATAGCGTCTCCTCAATATTGCTTTGGAACGGACATATGTGACATTATCATTCGAGCAACTTCCAGTAGATGTCTGTTCTTCTTTCAGCAACACCATTTTGCTGAGATGTGTAAGCACATGAAGACTGATGGATAATGCCCCTAGAGCTACAAAAGATATCAATGGAGTAGATCGGACATATTCCATAGCATTGTCTGTACGCAAAATTTTAATAAAGGTTGAGAATTGATTTTGCACTTCATTATAGAATTTTGAAACACATCACAGATTTCTAAACGATTTTTCAACAAAAAAATCAAGTCATTCTTGAATAATCATCAATAAATGTGACAAAATAATGAAAGCTCAAAAAGCAATGGTAGGGCTAGGACCCAACATCAGAGTGCACTAGATCAAAAGGAGCTAGTCTCTTATTATTTTCATGAATAGAAAAGAGACGATGGTGCTTACTTAACTCGCAAGCCTCACAATCAAAATGATTCAAGGTAGAAGGAATAAAACAAAGGAATAACTTGGCCGATGTAGGATGCCCAAGCAAACGATGCCATAAAAAGAAGAATCTGCCGTCAAAGCCTTTGGTGCCGCAACTAGAGGCGCATGAAGATAGTATAGATTATCAGATTCAAGCCCTCCACCAATTGTCTTCCTTGTCTGGAGATCCTGAAAAATACAGTAGGAAGGAAAGAAGGTAACTAAACAATTATGTTCACGAGTTAGACTGTTGATTAAAAGAAGACTAACAGAAAATTGAAGAACAAAGAAGACATCATTCAATGTAAGAGATGATGAGGGTTTGACTGTACCCTTGTCAGAAACCTTAGATGACGATCCATCAGTAAGAAAGACGAGCTAGAGATGATGACAAGTGAAGAGAAGAAAAAGAGAGCGAATACCTGTCATATAGTGAGAGGCACCAAAATCAAGAATCCAAGGATGACCCTGGATGACAGCAGAAGCACTACCTGATGTAGTGGAGACAACATGAAGAGATGTTGTATGCCTGAGAAGTTGCTCATATTCGGCCTTTGAGAGAGTCGTAAATCGATCCTCAGATTCACCAGTTGCAGTAGAGTGTGCCACTTTGGCCTTAGGGCCAGAACTAGAAGATGCCTGTCCTGGCTTGGGGGCATCCAATTGACCAAACTTCTACCAACATTGATCAGAGGGATGATTCTGTCGACCACAATGGATGCAAGGAGGCCACGAATTCTGCCAGCCTCGCCCATGTCCGCCACCCCACGTCCTCGACCTCGGCTAGCAAGGTGTGCTGAATGTTCTCCCCATTAGCAGCGGATAAGTCATTGCCCAAGGAAGAAGGGCTGACATGAAGCACACGGGACATAGCACTAGCCAAGGATGGAAGAACAAGATCAGAAAGAATATGGGAGCGGACATGGCTGAGTGAGTCATCCAACCTGAAAGAAATTTGGCAATAAAAAATTCTTCTCGTTGGCCCTTTGCAACCGAGATATCCACAGAGAGAGGATGATACACTTGAAGTGCGTCCAGACGCCCTTTCAAATCTGCAAAGTCTTCATGGATGGATCTACCATCCTGCTTCAAGGCAAAGATTTTCTCATAGAGTGCGTAGATGCACAAGACATTCTTGTCATCAGAATACATCTAATGCAGGGCTTCCTACATCTCCTTTGCAGTTCTAAGAAAACAACATTGGAGCTGACATAAGATTCCATACTATTGAGAAGCATGGTCATAACAAGATAATCATTTGACTGCCATTCAGTAAATCCTTTATCTTCATCCAGATGATGAAGTTTCCGCTGTGAGTCGACAAGGAAGCGAAAGGCACGTGACCACTGGAGATAGTTGGACCCCGTCAGCTTGACGGTGGTTTCGAGAGTAGTGGTCAACGGCTTCATATCTACAGAGGAGGAGGTCATCGCAGCGGAACGAGAGAAAAAGATGTCGACAAAAAAAAATCTTAGCGCATAAAAAAGATGAGCGACGATGGAGACTTCTTATGTGCCGATCATGTTCGATGAAGAATCCGATCGATTGAAACAAGCTAGAAGAGATCGAACACCAACAAGAACCTTCACGGATGACGGCGAGAACCGGAGAAGGCCGATCAAAAATTTGCGGATGCCGGAGACAGTGGTCAGAGGCTAGGAGGCCACGGATGGATGCTAGGAGGAGAGATGGAGGCAGCAAAGCATCCGCACGATGGTGGAAGAGGAGCCGCGCATGGCCGGTGGAGCAACCGAACACGGCCGCTGCCGTTGGGAGCGATGACCGCATGGCCTCTCGTGCGAGATCGGAATGTGATCTGACCGGGTGTGGAGGGAGGGGGACGAGTGGGAGGCGTTCGCGAGCCGCGAGATCGGAAGAGGAGGAATGCGAGGGAAGAGAAGAGAGAGAAGAAAGGGGGAGGGGGTTGGCGGCGTGAGCGTGAACCTTAATCGAGATCACGCTCTAATACCATGTTAGAAAGAAGAGGGAGGAAAATCTATCATTATTCATGGGTAATGTGCCCATATTTAGTGAGTACACCCGGTCTCCTACTCCTTCGGTACAACTTAAGATAAAACATAAATAGACTAATAGTATTCCTACTGGACAGACCCAATAGAATACCAAATCTAATAAGTGACAATTCTTAACAATCTTAAAATATTATATGAAGCTTTTCTTATGCCATTAATAATATTCTCGTCCATGTGTGAGATACAATTTTGATGATGTTCAGAGCTTGTTGTATCATGTAATATCACTTGCTTCTGAGACTTGTGCTCTTTTATTCCCAAGAGAATGATGCTATTGAAGATCACTTGGATTTATATTAGGCTTGGGTTAGTTGCCTTAATGCAGATTTTCCTTCAGGCAAGGTTTTGTGTACATCTAGGTTTCTAACAGCTACAGGATAATCACTAAAGGAATTGCTTGCATGCCTTGTTGTGGTTGTAGCATTTACTTGGATTGAATGTTGACTTCCAAATGAAAGTGTCTATCATTTCTTTCTTTTTTTGTTTTATTTAGTCATTTTCGCCATCCTTTACTTCATGTGGCAACTTGCAAGTGGAATGGGGATGGTTTCCATAAGATGAGTTCATTTATAACGGGTATAACTTAATTGGGTGGGGTCTGGATTGTGTATTACATGATTGCATTTGGTTCAAGAATAAGAAAAAGTGAACTAGCAATGCATATTCCTTGTGAAATGTCTATTGCAACTTTTTTATTCCAGATGCCCACTTTACCAAATCTTTATTATTCCCGCTTTACTCTTCTCCATTCTTCCCAGTTTAATAATATTACAATAATAATAGTATTATTAAGATATCCACATTAAAACTCCATACTCTAAGATGTAAAAATAAATTAATATTTTTGATATATTTAATATTGTCATATAGTACTAAATATGCTATAACTTATGTTATAGTATCATATTAACACAATATTAGATTATATGTATATGATACATGTTATATAAAGTACATTCTAATAATATTGTATAATATATGAAAAGGTATATTTTCATAGGTTTCAGAAATAGATGTATTATGAAAATATGATTATTACTAATGACATAGATGATTTAACATAAATAACTAACATATGGCATTATGATATCATATTATTTTAATAATTTTATATGTAACTTCGTATTGAAAAGTTTGTTACTAACTAATGATAGGATGATAGCAATTTAATATATTATGTGTAATAGTGAAATTACTATGATAATGTTTTAGGTCATAATTTATTGTTTGTATCATAATGGTATGCAGTATGCTAATATAGACTATGAGAGTTGTAGTCACATTTCTCATGTTTACGTAGCCAAAGAAGTTTTCCTATTTACAGTAAGTGTACCCACAGACAATTGCCTAACTTTGTTTGCAAATACTGGAATTATAATCACATGCAGCTCCATGTACACTGCATTGCTTTTTATTATTCTTAGTGTTTCCTTAATCTTGTCAAATGTGCAACTATATGAACATGACACCAATAAGAGTAAGAGGTGGTAAGGTTTAATATGCTATTCTCATTGTCTTGTTGCTGACCTAAGCCTTATTCTAGCCAGACAGCATATTCAACTACTCCAGCAATTGTTACGAAGAATATGAAATTTTAGCTAGTAAAAAATCAGAGTGACTCACAGAATGACAATCCAGTAAAAATAGCTGTCTGTGCTTCAGTTAGTTTTGTTCTCAAATTAACCTTAGCCTAAAATCTTGTTTGGCTTGGCATTTGAGCCTGTTAGCAACATGATGCAAAAAGAAACAGAAACCATTCCTTCTTTTCTAATAACGAAAGCAATTATTTTTGCTTCCAATGGTGTTATCTCAAGACAAGACGTGCTTCTTTTGAACATTCGAAAGAAATTATTTTTGCTTCCAATGGTGTAATCTCAAGACAAGACGTGCTTCTTTTGAACCTTTTGTGATGAGTGGCCTTGCCTCAAGTCATAAGATTCATCAAGACATGTATGACCCTTTTCAGGTAATCTCCTAGCTTCTTTTCAACTATGAGACATACAGAATATCTCTTTGTGATAATTTGATGATGCTCTTTATCAAAATATCCTAGCTTCTTTTTAACTATGATACGTAGAGAATATCTCTGTGATAATTTGATGATACTCTATATCAATGATATAGATGCTTGTGAAGACCTAAACCAAAAACATATGGAGTTATTTGGGGAAATCAATTCATGGACCCTGGTTCGGCTGCCATAAAACCACTAGACCCAGCCATTTCATCGACTTTTAGACCCTGGTGATATTTGTTCAACAGTTTTGTCCTGTTCAAGCAGTATGCATTGGTATGGTGAATTAGGATTGTGCTAAAGTATCATTTTAAGCATTACTAAGGTATATATTGGCCTTAAATGATGCGGTGGTTTGTTCTTAGCCAGTGGTTGCAGCTGGTGTCTTAATTGCAAATGTTGAATTGTTGGAAGTTTTCTACATATCATTCTGCTGCTTATTGTGAAATGTATTGTTGTGAATTCTTTTTTAGGATATTGTTGAGAGCATGGTTATTGGGATATTGAAACACTGCATTTATTACTTTTATTATCCTTCATAAGAAAACAGTTCTAATAGGTTATGTGTTCATTAGTTAGAACTAGTTGTTGGGGAAATGGTTACTTCTAGGAAATCCAGCATTCTGAGATGTCTTTATGTCTTGTTTCCCCGATGCATATGATATCAAAATTTTTCTCCAATAAAGGTTTTAACCAACTTGTTGGCAATTTATATGTACCTTATATGCTTCAAAGCATTGCCTTGATGCTTTTTGACTGGGTTGTTCTTGCTATCACAAGTAAACAAAATTCTAACCATCAAGTTAAAAATGCTTCACATGTACAGCTTTTCTTAATTATCAATTAGCTTTAATCTAACACAGTTTTACCATTTTATTTATATTTTTCTTATTTCACAACTTCCAAAAGAAATTTGTGTAGGAAAGGATGTGAAAAAATATTGAAAGATATTGCTCATTTAGCAAGAATCTATGCAGGCTGGGAGGCTTTCCAACCGCCTTTTCTATCTATCAATACCTCCAAATATATTTATGGATGTGGTAAAATGTGCAAGCAAGTCAGCTTCTTCTGCAAATGGCTGGACGAGGGTCATAGTTGAAAAACCCTTTGGCCAGGACTCTGAATCTTCAGCTGCATTGACACGAGGCCTGAAACAGTTTCTAGTGGAAGACCAAATTTTCAGGTAATGTAACATGTAAACTTAGGTGTTTCTGTAAGGACCCACAATTAGTGTTTCTTTTCCATTTACAGGATTGACCACTACTTGGGGAAGGAACTGGTTGAAAACCTATCTGTCCTTCGCTTCTCAAATCTTGTTTTCGAGCCTCTGTGGTCGAGACAGTATATAAGAAATGTTCAACTAATCTTTTCTGAAGATTTTGGCACTGAAGGACGAGGAGGTAGGGTCAATCAAATATTAGCTTCAAACTTCATTAATTTTCATGATTATTTTATGCTTTTTAACAACCTTATATCTGTTCTTATGGTTTATCTTATTAGGTACTTTGATAACTATGGTATCATCAGAGACATCATGCAGAATCATCTGCTTCAGATATTAGCCTTGTTTGCAATGGAAACTCCTATCAGCTTGGATGCCGAGGATATCAGAAATGAGAAGGTATCTTTGAACTTTCAAGATGTGCATGCAGCGCTGGAGTTATGCTCCTAGTCACAAAATTTCTACTAGGAGAAAGTTCTGCAATTGCTCTCGAATTTTGGTTATGAAAAGTTTTGTTGCCAAGCTCATGTTGATTGGAGAATTGAACTTCTGTAAATTTCTAGCAATTTCTATGAACCATTCTTTTCTTTTTTTTGGAGTCAGATGGGCTGTTCTGATTCCTTGGAGTGGATTTTCAACTCCTTATATCTATTTCTGTCTTTTCGCTTTCAATCTTCCCCATATTCTGTTTCTTTTTTCCCGATACTGAATTACATTTTTTTTCCCTTGTGAATAAGCCCAACACATAAATCTGTTACTATGATGGCTAAACATAAGTCTATATAGTCTCATTGACAGCTGAAGGTTGCTGACAATCCCAGCTTATATTTAACTGGCTGTGCTTATGAGTTGTTCCATGTATGTCAGGTGAAAGTTCTCCGCTCTATGAAGCCACTGCAACTAGAAGATGTTGTGATAGGGCAATATAAAAGCCACACCAAGGGGGGTTTTACATACCCAGCATACACAGATGATAAGACCGTTCCCAGAGACAGCCTGACTCCAACATTTGCTGCTGCTGTCCTTTTCATAGATAATGCGAGATGGGATGGAGTGCCATTTCTTATGAAGGCTGGAAAAGCATTGCATACAAGGCGGTATGTTGTTATGAATTGTCCAGGATCTCTTATATGTTTTTGTTATGGAATGGGTCTACCTTTTGGAGGCAGATTTGATATTGGTAAAGAATTGAAAGTAATTCTTTATGGGTGCAGAACAGAGATTAGAGTACAGTTCAGACATGTTCCTGGTAATTTATACAGGAGCTTTGGGACAGATCTTGATCGAGCTACAAATGAGCTTGTGATCCGGGTGCAACCTGATGAGGCTATCTACCTAAAGATCAATAACAAAATCCCTGGTTTGGGAATGAGACTGGATCGAAGTAATCTGAATCTGCTTTATGCAGCAAGGTACCAGCATAAGTTTCAAGTTTATAATCAGAACTGACAGAAGCTCACTAAAATGCTTCACCTGACTTTAAATCTTTTATCTGCTTCTTTCATCTTGTTCCATATCTTTCTTTCTCAGTATTTAAATTGAATATTTTCCATTCTTTCTTTCTTGGTGGGAGGGTGGGGTTGGGGAGTTTTGGCCAGGGAGAATGGAGGAATGAGGTGAGATACCAGGATACATGCCAATCATCATGATCGGTCTTTAATTACCCATTAGGGTTTAGTCTTCCAACTGTGTGAGGGAATTTTTGCATATAAACCCTCAAAAATTAATTGTCTATAAGGACTCCTCATATATATTTGCAGATTAAGATCTCTCTTATCTCCAAAGTTTTCCAAGAAGAACCAAAATTAACTTTCTTCAGCTATAATAAGATATTTAATGCATCTTTTTCCTCTTTCTCCCCCTCACTCAGCCCCTTTGAATCATCTAACTAGTATATTGTACATCTGAGCCTTGTTTTCATTGAATTCAAGATCCTCCCAACCAACATTACTTGAATTAAACTCTTGGAGGCAACAACGTTAAGCAGAAACTTAGTTATGCAAGTAGAAGCTCCAAATGGATGAGGTGAGAGGAGGAATGAGATGAAACATAATAAACATTTCATTTTGGCTGATAGAAAGTAAGGTCTAGGGTTTTATTTGGGTATTTCTGAGGTAAGTGAGATTTTGATTTGCAAATATATAAAGAAGATCTTTATAAAGAACTAATCTATGATGAGAGAGTATGCAGAAAAGTTCTTATATAAACCCCGATGCTTTCTTAAGTTAGTATACATTCAAAATTTGAACTATCAACTGTGGTGAATGAATGACAGCACCTAATCCGAACACTGTATAGCTTTCCAAATTGTTCAGCCAATATGCCATTTATCTATCAAGAGAATTACCATCTGTAGAATATTGGTTTGGTGAGGCAAGTTGTTCCTTCATTCTTAGCATCCATGTTGGATTTTGCTTTAGATACTCAAAAGAGATACCGGATGCTTATGAGAGGCTTCTGCTCGATGCCATTGAAGGGGAACGGAGGCTTTTCATTCGCTCTGATGAGTTGGAGGCTGCTTGGGCGCTCTTCACTCCATTGCTGAAGAGTTGGAAGAAAAAGGATAGCTCCTGAGCTTTATCCTTATGGGAGCCGAGGACCAGTTGGTGCACACTACCTTGCTGCCAAGCATAAAATTCGGTGGGGCGATCTTAGTTCTGAGCACTACAAAATATGATTTTTTGAAAAATTGTAGTCTAAAAGCTGTAATTGTATGTATATACTCAGCAAGTTAGCTTGGAGATGGGTGGAAATGTATGAGAATAAGGTGAGAAAATCCTTTTCACAAGGAACAGGCTGAGTTTTTGTTGTAACATCTGCATCTCAATCTTGTATCAATGGAAAACTTGTTCTTGTTAGAAATTAAGATTAATAATTCCTCGGACAATGGAAACAAGGTATGGTATCTCCAACAGCATCATGGAGGGAGCCTGATCATTTCTGTTTGGCTGTACCTTCTGACATGTTAGCATACCATTTTCACTAGTCCCGTACCACTTGATCTTTTATACATCGGGCAGCTTAATTAGTGTTGTGTATTTTTTTTTTATAAATGGCAGATTAACTTGACAAGAACTAATATCTCCACTTTGGGAGTGGATTTTTTGTTTCAATGAGCCTGGGAAAGAGGGGTGTCATTGATCTAAGAGTCCATCTAAATCTGGAATGAAGCTTTTGTATTTAGATCCAAGTGCTTGGAACGGCATTCTAAATTTAAAGAATATGAAATCTTATAAGATTCAGAACTTGCAAGAATTAAGTTATATCATATGGCATTATATTTCTGTGGCTGGCAATACAATTCCATGCATTGATGTTTGCCATTTGCAGCATCTAGCTTGCGTTTGTAACGCATGTTTTTTGCGTTGGGATTTCAATTCCATGATTTTCTAAGATACATTCTAATGACGACAGAAATTCAGAAGCAACATTATTCCAACTGAGTTGTTTTTTCACCCTTGCTCTCATTGCGGGTACCCAGCTAAATGACGAAGGAGCCAGCTACATTCTGACTTTGGCTCACTCAACTTAGTGTCAAGCCTTGAAACCAACACCTAGTTCAATCATAAGACTAGGCTCTATAATCTCAAAATTCCATGCATATTATTGATCTCAATTCATAATAATATTTATATTAATAAATCTCAAATCTTTTACAAGTTACAAAATTTGATCATTCAACTAGTATCGAGGATGCTCTATTTAATCAATCTTTTCAATTATGATCCCAATCATAGCCAAAAAATATATTCTGTAACTCTTAAAAGAAAAAAGAAGAAGAGTTATGAACTTTACAGCCTAGTAAGAATTCTCATACACCAACATCAATATAATAATAATAAATGAGAAATTATCGATAGTTGTTATTCATATAAATCACAGGCTACAAAATACCATGTTCATAAAATATATATATATAGCAAATATATCTTTTTGTACAATAAATCACATCAAATATTTTTCTTAAATTATGTATATCGGATTCGATAATATTTAGATACTCAGCTTTGGACTATCACAATCATATTTCAGTCAGTGATGGGGCATCAATATAGTGGTTAGTCTTCTGGACTATCACAACCATATTTTCAGCCTGTGGCAGAGCATCAACACAGCGTCTAGTCTGGAGGACCACAAGTACTCTACTCTGACTATCATAACCATATTTTAATCGGGGTGGGCACCAATATAGTGCCCAGTCCAGAGGACATAAGTGCTCAATCCTAAACTACTATAATCATGTTTTTGCCCATAGTGGGCATCAATATAGTGGCTAGTTTCACAAACTACCACAGCTATATTTATAACCTGTGGTAGAGTATCAACGACATGGCTAGTCCAGAGCACTACAACCCACAATTCAGTCACACAAATTCAAACTATGCTTGTCAAGTAATTTTAATTCAATATCACTCTTTTGCAAAATTCGATACACACATGTACTGACATCCATCCAAATCAGGATCTACATTATATGATACATAACTTCATACAAAACCATATATACTCAATAAATAAATATATAGCATGCAGCTATCAAAACTCCATAGAGAAAAATCACCAATGCATAAAAATAAATTTTATATAAATAGGTGATCAATATTCGAGAATTCTTATCTCTACTGATGACAAACTTTGAAATAAGATTTATTAGTCCATGACTTATATCCACTCAATGATATAATTCTAAGACATCCTCGATCAATCATTAGCATAAGAAAATAAATTATCATTAAATTCTTACTTTAAAGTTCTAATATCCAAATTACTTTTAATGTCAAATTTGTCGATGCTATCTAATACATGAGTAATTAATAAATAAAGATTTAGGGATTTATATTGATTTAAGAATTAGAGCATCAATCCTCTTGCTTATCATTTTCTCATCCACTTATTTGCATGCCCATAGAATTGATCCAATATTTATGAAATTTATAATAATTAAATTAATTATTGAGAAAATTCAAGACATAAGAAACTAAGTGATAGAATCCGAAAAACGTAAGTGGTTTGGATCTAGATAACCAATGGATCATTAAACAAGTTAGAACAAAGCAAGAAAGGCACAGTAAGATTATCAAGGATGAGATTCAAGGATGCTCAATATAGACTAGATGGAAGTCACGAGTCTAGAACCTTCTTTTGAGATCAACTTGAGGCTACCATCTAGTCTTCCAAATCCATCTTTTCTTCCTAGATCCAAGAAGAAAGAGAAAAGATAGATAGAGAGAGAAAGATAAAGATAGAAAGGTAGAGAGAGAAAAGAACAAATCTCTCCCTTTCTTCCTCTTCTTCTTTATTCAAAGAGAGGACCACCCCCTTCTTCCCTGTTTCCCTCTCAATATAGCAGTGGACAGGCACGACACCGGTGACCCATGGCAGTATCTATCAACAGTAAGGCAGTAACCCCAAGTGGCAGCCACGACCAGTGGTGGTGGTAGGGAAAAAAAAGGCAAAGTAGGGGATGCCCTGTTTAATCCAAATTGACGGCTCACTGAATGAACTTTGAGCATCGGCGATAGCCCAAAGACCGAAAAGGAAGGAGAAGGAGGTGGAGGTGGTTACCAGGTCTGGCGAGGCTGAAGGCATAATTTCGATCACTAAAATCAGAGGAGAAACTCGCAGAAAAATCTTGAAAATAAGTGATGATTTCTAGAGATTAGTGATTGTTCAAAGGAGGGAAGAGACCTTATTGTAGAGGGGGTATCTAGGATTTTAGCCAAGCCCATCATCCTGATCTTATCATACTAAGAAGAGAGGAAGACTCTGATCAGGAGTCTTTTCCTCCCTTCTACTCATGTTCCAAACTTGTGCAACTATGGATTGGACCTCTTCAGGCCAACCCATGGGCCAAATCCAAGTTATTACATTCTCCTACTCTTAAAATAATTTTGTCATCAAAATTAATATTCTTGAAGTTCTAAACTTTGAAAGTAGTCAACCCACATGTCATTTGTGAGCATCCATATTGTCTCCCTCTCAAAGTGCTTGCCTCGCAAGATTTTGATAAAAGGAATTATGTGGCATCCCTAAACATGATCCTTTCCATCCATAATATATATCAAATTTTCTCAATTCTCTTTCAAAAGAATGCTAACATTCCGATCTTGGTTTGAAATACGATTGTTCCTTGCCCATGAAATTAATTGCACTTGATTAACTCACAAGAAAAATTATAATTGGCCCAATCTATTCTTAACAAAAAAAGAAGAAAGCTTGATCATTAGATGCTCACCATGATCTACTACCTTCCTTACCCTTTTAATCTTCATATATGATATAACAATTAGACTCTTATCTTAGAAAAACCTCAAGTCCCTTCAAACAAATAGAGTAATAATGTCAAAGCTAAGGAAAGGATATCTATACCAAAATATTTCACATCCGAACTCAATTAAAGATTATTAATCCATAAATCGTAAACTTAAGGTGCTCAAAATTCTTTTATCATTATCTGCAAGCAAAAACCAATCACTGAAGATGGTACTGCAACATCCAGATGAGCCCAAGAATAAACAATCTTCCCTTTCATTTATCAATGAAGGTCTCTTTTACTGAGAATCAAATCAAGCCTCCCATTGTGACACTTATTGAGTTAGAATTAATGTTCTTAGCTGGTTTAACTCAAACTACTACAATTTCGCTACCCACTTTGATCTAAATTTATAAAAAATTCTATGAGTTTTCAAATGATCTCCAACTAAAGTAGTTCTTTGCGTTAGAATTGAGAAGGATAAAATTTTCAAAATTTCAAGTAGAACTAGAATAGAGTCTTTTTATCCTTACTATGCATCGAGCATATCACATCAAGATCAAACCTTTGGTAATTTTCTATGTTTGAAGCCCTAGCATAAGCTTACCACTCATCTAGAATCTCATAAATTTAGAATTAATTTGAAGTGAGTTAACCCTAGATTTATCTGACAATCAATCAGATAATTCCAAGCCAACTTTTTTTTATTAAATGGATTAATTTCAAACTCAAATAAATTACTTTACCAAAAAAACTCAAATAAATTAGAATTCCTTACCAAAAAAAAACTCAAATAAATTAGAAGCTCCAAATCAACGTCTCTATGAGTAGATCAACTCAATTATTTCTCATAGAACTTTCTTTGCCACGACCCTTAGCATCAATCAATAACCTATTTGAAATCTTGTCTCTTATATGTTAAAACTCATAAGTCTACAAAAATCAAGTTCTCCACTTTAATTCAACATCAAGAGCAAGACACTATTAATTAGCTCAAAAATCTAAACTTTGACTTGAAATTTAACACATCCGCAATCTCCAAATAACACTAGAAGGATCAAGTAATCTAATCCAAAAATGGTAATCTAAATTATCAAAGATTCTACCAAGGGGTGTATGCCATGTCCTCACTATAAAACCCAATCTACTAATAGGAATTTGCATGTATTTGTAGCACCAACAATATATTTTCCTCCACATGTCAGTTTCATTCGTAATCCACATACAAGTTCAACCCTTGAAGAATGTTCAACTCTAATACCATGAAACTCTTTCTTAAGTCATACTCTAAACAATTTGATGATAAACCCAAATTTGAAATAAAATAATCAATAACAAATTATAGGCTATAGTGTTTTACACCCACATCAAATTTGGGATTTCAAATTACTTTAATGACAATTGAGTAAGTACAACTGACACAATCTAATCTTCTAGTATAACACTGAATTTTATATTCAAAGCCTGTTACACTCATTTTAGGTCAACCTCACCACTAAGATCATTGACAAAATCATGTAACTCTTTTGCATTCGTCTTGTGCTAAACCTTAGGCACAAATTATATCACAATACTTAGTGATGTGAAATCCAAACTCCGAATCCATTCTTGCTACTTCCATCACATCTCTAATGATCATAACCTAAGTTCAAATATCATTTAAATCATAGTCCCTATTGATCATAACTTTAAGCTTTGATACCACTCTATAATACCCCAAACCTAGCATCTGGCTCCACCACACAATGGTCGCACACTCCCTAGGACTAGGCTTTAAAGAATATGCAAGATCTTAAAATTTATTACAGCCTCAAAATTTTGTAAATACTATTAATTTCAATTCATAACAAATATTTCATAACAAGTACTAGACTTTTATAAATTACAAAACTCCGTCATCCGATTGGTATTGATGACACTTTATCTAATCAATCTTTTCAACCGTCATCCCAACCATAGCCAAATGATGTATCCTATTACTCTGAAAAAAGAAAGAGAAGAAAAGTTGTGAGATTTATAGCCCAGTAAGAATTCTCACACACTAATACTAATATAAGAATAAATGAGAAAATTATCAATGGTTGTTATTTATATAAATCACATGCCACAAGATATCATAATCATAAAATGTATATAGTAAATATATCTTTTTATGCAACAAATTATATCCAATACTTTTTCTCAAATTATGTATATATGATCCAATAATATTTAGGTGATTTGCTCTGAACTACCATAATCATGTTTTCAGCTCGTGACGGGGCATCAATACAGTGGCTAGTTCCGTGAACTATCACAATCATATTTTTAGTCTGTGCTAGGTAATGAACAGTGTCTAGTCCGAGGGACCATAAATGCTCAACTCTGACTACCACAATTGTGTTTCTAGTCTGTGGTAGGGCACTAATATAGTGGCTAGTGTAGAAAATCATAAATATTCAATTCTAAACTACCACAACTATGAGAACCAATGTGAACTTGTATTTAGTCTCACATCAGTTATTTGTTGAGAAGATTTTTGGTATTTGTACAAGACTAAAGAACCCAAATAATATCTTTCAACTAGTTTTTTGAGTGAAATCCTAGATTATTACAAAGGATATCAGAGCCGATTTGGCCTATAGCCTATGTAGACTAAAGGATACTGTTACATTAGCTCACTAGGATTGATCACGAGCTGATTGTGGTGTTTATGAATGAATACATAAATTTAGACCTTGAGCCTGACGAAGATACCATGGCTTAAACATGGAGAGTATGTGAAGATTTATGCGGGTGTGCATTTAGTCCCACATTGATTATTTATTGAAAAGATCTTAGATATTTATATAAGACCAAAGAACTCAAATAATATCATCCTGCTAGCCTTTTTGAGTGAAGTCCTGAATTATTATAACAACCATATTTTCAGTTCTTGATGTGGCACCAAGACAGTGGCTAATCTCGTAGACTACCACAACCATATTTCTAATCTGTGGTAGGGCATCAACAACATAGCTAGCCCAGAGCACTACAACCATCATTCAATCAAACAAATTCAAATTTATGCTTGATAAATAATTATAATTTAATATCACTCTTTTGTAAAATTTAATGCACACAAGTACCAAAATCTATTCAAAATAGGATCAGCATTATATGATACATAACTCATACAAAGCCATATATACTTAACAAATAAGTATATAGCATGCAGCTACCAAAATATATAGAAAAAAATCACTGATGCACAAAATAGATTTTATATAAATAGGTAATCAATGTTTGAGAATTCTTATCTCTAGTAATGACAAACTTTGAAATAAGGTTATTAGCCTATGACTAGCATATCCACTCAATGACATAATTTCAACACATACTCGATCAACCATCAACACAAGAAAATAAATTATTGTTAAATAAGGATGCTAACTAATACATAACTAGTTAATAAATAAGGATTTAGATATTTATCTTGAGCATTAATACCGTTACTCAACATCTTCTTGTCCACTTGATTGCATGTCCATAGAACCGATCCAATATTTATGAAATTTATAGTAATTAGAATCAATTGATGAGTAAATCCAAGACATAAAAACTAAGTGATGGAATCCCAATAACCTAAGTGGTTTGGATCTGGGTAACCAATGGATCATTAAATAGGTTAGACCAGAGCAAGAATGGCACAATAGGATCATCAATGATGAGATTTAAGGATGTCTGGCACAATCAGATGAAAATCAATGGTCATAGACAGTGAGTCTAGAACCTTCTTCTGAGATCAACCTGAGGCTACCATCAAGTTGTCTAAATTCATCTTTTTCCTAGATACACAAAAAAAGAGAAAGAAAGATAGAGAAAGAACAGTAAAGATAGAAAGATAGAGAGAGAATAGAGAGAAAAATAAATCTCTCCCTCTCTTTCTCTTCTACTTTCTTCAAAGATAGGACTGCCCTCTTCTTCCATCTTTTCCTCTCAACATGGCAGCAGACAAGCCCAATGCCGGTGACCCATGATAGCGCCTGACGATGGCAAGGTAGTGACCTTAGTGGTGGCCACCACCGAAGGTGGTTAGTGGGTAAAGGAAGACGGAAAGCAGGGGATGCCCTATTTAATCCAAATTAGCAGCTCATCAGATCAAATTTGAGCACCGATGACAGCCCAAAGACCCAAAAAATGAAGGAGCTGAAGGAGGTGGTTACTAGGTCCAACAAGGCTAAAGGCATGATTTTGATGATCTATTTTCACTGATACCCAAGGAGAAACTTGAAGAAAATCTTGAAAATAAGTGGTGATTTTTAGAGAAATTGATGACAGATTCAAAGGAAGGGAAGAGGCCTTCTTATAGAGGGCATTTTTAGAATTTTTAGCCAAGCTCATCTCCTCAATCTTGTCGACTAGGAAGAGAAGAAGACTCCAATCAAGAGTCTTGTTCTTCTCTTCTACTCATGTGCTGAGCACATGCGCCTATGGTATTGGACCTCTTCAAGCCGACCCATGGGCCAAATCTAAGTTATTACACTTAGTTTCAGGTTTAGACCTTGACATATTTTGCATTATTGTAGGTAGTTAATCATTTGTCCCTATAGCTTTGTGCAATAGAGCTTTCACTAGTATAGCTATTTGGTAACTATATTTTTGAAGTACCATAAAAATTTAACATTTCTTTGAAGGAGAGATCACCGACAAAGGCTGGAGAATGGTGGCCAAGGGCATAGTGCCACTGATCTAAGCTTTAGCGAAGGGTGGTGAGGGTGACGCAGGGTTTAGCAAAGGAAAGTGGCTCCTTTGCTTCCTTTTTTCCTATATCGAGACTGCGAGTATGTTTATATGGTGGCTTATTATTAGCCTAATATACCACTAAGTTAGGACAACATGTGTAGGATATAATTTCTCCCCCCCTCTCTACCCACACACACACCAGGAAATAAAATCATTCCATTCAAGATTTGTGTAAAATAATAAATTATCTAAAGCTAATTAATTATTGTTGTGTGCTAATAAATCTAAAGCTCATAAAATTATAATAATCCAACTTTCTTGTTGAAACATTGAATTAGAAAAAGAATTGCCATATCCCTCTTGCAAAATTAAAAAGCCTCTTCTCTTGAAAGAAAGAAAAAAAATCTTTCTCCTTTTCTTATTTATCATTGTAACTAGTCAAATAATTTGATAAACCAATATTCTCAAATATCTCAAGTCCTTATCTATTGATTTAAGAAAAGTACTAACAACTATTTTTAATATACAATAATAATAATATTAATAAACCTTGTATAGTATGATGGGTCTTGTACAAACACTAAAAATTATGTAGTATTACTTAATTTATTTTACAAATACTTAAAATACATGTATAGTTATAACGAGCCTTAATATGGCCAAAAAAGTTATAATACAAGCTTAGAAAATTTGTAGCAATTACTAATGCATCTTTTATATGTATATATAGAATTTATACAACCTCTAAAAATCATGTATGACTACTATTTATTACTATACAATTACTAAAATATATGTACAATTATAAGTGGTCTAGTATGGCCACAAAATATAATAGACAAATCCAAAAAAAATAAAGAACATTAATTGATAATGCACAAAAATGTATAGATCATGAGTAGTCACTGAAATTCATATACTAACACTAAAAATTATTGTACATATATGAAAATGCATAGACTGTTATAAGGGACCCTATGCAATCACAAAATATACATCATATTACAAGTTATGCAAACTAATTAAAAATACTATAAACCTTGTATAAATATGTATAGATCTTGTATAGTCACTAAAAATCATGTATTACCACTAGTTGTTGTTGTACATATATTAGAATACATATAAGACTACAAGGAATTCTAGTATGCTCATATAAATATCATAAGTTAAGAAAACTAACAGTGAGTACTAAGAACATTGCAAAAACATGTATAGATTTTATTGAACTACTAAAAGTAATGTAATACTCATTATTATTATAAAATATTATAAATATATAGAAGTATAATAAATTTTGGTCAACATTGTGTCATAGTACCAATCAAGAAAACTTATAAGGAATAATGGATCATGGACAATTATGCTTGATAGACCTTGCAAAGCCACCAAAAATCATGTAATGTTACCAAGTGTCATTGTATAAATACTATAAATAGATGTTAAGAGATTCAACAAAACCACAAAATATCATAGTACAAGTTAAACAACATGTAATTAAGGTGTCATTTGGCATCACTTTTATGCTTTCTATTCTCAAAATAATTAAATAAAAATCTCGCATATCTTTTTTAATTTAAATACAAATAATTTGATATTTTAATTATTTTAAAACATAAACAAGGTGGTGGTGGAGTCTATGACAAAGTTGTTACAATGGATAATAGAAGTAGTGGTCATATTAGTGGTGGCTGGGGGCAACAATATAGTGAAGGTAGTGGTAACAGTTGTAGTTTTTGGCCACAAAGATGGTAGCAGTATGGTAGAGAAGGTGGCTATGGTAAGCAACAATAATAACGACCGTAGTGTTATAGAAAGAATGTCAATAGTGATAGTTATGGTAGCAACAATGATAGTATGGTGGAAGAGGTAGTAGAGATGATGGCAATAGTGTGGTGGAGACATATAAAATTTTTTTTAGATCCACAAACACTATGTTGACAATCTAATCTTAACCACCTATATGCATAGTGTACTAATTAATTCTTGCCTACCATGGTTATCCCATTATGCTATGCAGCCAAATAAATATTGGGGTTCATAAGCAGCTTCCTATAGCTTTACTCTTGAGAAATAAAGAAGGGACCTATTGCCAAGATTTTAAATTATTTATTTTGAGAAAATAATTATTAACAAAAGTAGGTTGTTATATTTTCATATACAAGGTTATTAGATACTTTCCTTTTCAAGGCTTCCGTTACTTTCTATTCTTTTTGTGCCTCTTAATACATTTATTGAAAACTATATTTCCATGCTGCAACCTTCCTCTCAAACTTATATGCTATCCTCCCCAAAATCCAAGTTGGTGTACCTTTCCAGTCCTCTCTACGATCCCACCAATATAACAGTGGATGAACTTCACTATCTATATACTCTCTCTCACCATAATTGACCTAGAGCTGGCAAAAAATGACTCGACCCACTAATTGACCTGCATTCGATCTGCCATAAACAGCTTTAGGTTTGGCCTAAATGGATTTGGATCATAATCAGATTGATCCATTTAACCCATTTATTAAATGGATCAAGTTTGGATTCTGAGCTTTCGACTCATTTAATACATTTATTAAATGGGTCGGATTGGATCGGGTGGGATATAAATCCATTTATTTCATTTAAATTTAAATAAGTTTAGTAACTTTAGTTTGTTTCTTTCGATCATTTGGTGGGAACTAAGAGTCTAGGATTTGGTATCCATCCTGTCCGCTTGTATAGAGAGTAGCTAGTAGCTACCCACTTTTTGTTTCTCAGTTTCTTAGTTTCTTTCAGACTCTAGAGGCTTTTATTCCATTGTTAGGATTTCTGAGTTTCTCTCATCAGAGTTTTTAGCCATTGCTCCTTCCATGAATGGCAGACTTTTATCGCTTGTCCCTCTTCCTTCTTCTTCTGGACCCTTGGTTCCAGTCTTCCATCAACGGCTGAGTTTTCCTTATTAGGATTTCTCACATTCTTTTCTGTAATTAGGGTTTTTGACTTTTGAGTTTCTCTTCTCAAAAATCAGTGGATCTCCAAGCACCAAGGGAAAGAAGGAAAGGCAGGCAAGAGAAGACGTAGAATAATATTAACTCCTTTCTAATTTTCATCCTTTTATTTTTATCCCCTTGTTACCTCTTGATATTTTTTCTTTTTAGGGTTTCTCTCTCTAGCATCACCTCTCTTTGTGAACCGTGAATCTGTGGTCAAATCCATGGTACACTTCTCTCAAATACTTAAGCACCGCTTCACTGGCTCATGTTCTATATATTTTATGTTAGTATTTGTATCTTTTGGCTTTTCCATGCCATATGTTGCATATGCCTATTGGTGTTTGTGGTCCTTGTGGTGCATTCTCTGTTGATTTTTGTATTGATGGTGGGGTTTTGTATAGATCTACCATTGTCAGTTTGAATGTGGAGATCCTTTTGGTAATGATCTCTATTATTTTTCCAATGACCTATCTCTTTCTATTGTTTGGAGGAGGAAATACTATTTTCTAGATGTCAATAGATGTAAACAAATAAGCTTGGATTTTTAATCAAGATTGGCTACAAACTTCAAGTTCAATTGGCTATGTTTTGGCTCTGAATTCAAATCATTTTTGAACTTTAATCTTTCAAAATTTTTGGTCAGATGTAAACAATAGTATGGTTTTGTTTGTTTGTTTGTTTTGAACATGGAGTGAATCCAAAGTTGTTCCTATTCTTCTGTATAAATTAGGGGATGGATATCTTTGCTCATTCTTAAATGGTATAATTCTTATGAAAATAAGCCTAAAATTTCAGATTTTGTTTAATTTCATAATGATCAAATTGTTACTAATAAGCTTTTAAAATATACAACTAGTAATCTTTTAGAGCTTTCAATTTCAAGAGTAAAGAAAAGTTTTCTTCATTTGAAAAGCTAAAAAACTGAAAGTTGAATTTTAATTTCTTCTAGTTTTAAAATTTGTTTCCCTTTCTTCAACATGCTTCTACCTCAAGAGAGAAGTGAGGTAATACATTTAGAAATATATCACGGTTCCTTAGTACTCATTTAAAATAGAATTTAGTTCAATTAGTTGTGATTATTATTGGAATCAATTGTGCTTGTTATTTATAGAGCTACTTTTTGTAATTGTAGGCCATGTTTAACTTTCGATTTATATAGCATATTTAAATAGAAACTAACATTAGATTATTCATTATTATTTGTTGTGATGGTGACAGACCAATACTTGGTTGTCCATTATTAATTCTATAACATTATTAATTCATGGACCCTTGGTGATGTTCCCTTATGTTAGTTATGTAAATTATTTTACTTGTTTGTTTTCTATTCATGATTTATATACTTAATTTGTTTCTTGTTTATTTGTATGAATAGGTTAGGATGATTCTTTGATGAGCTTTTGCTAAGTCATGAAGGATCAGTTATTTCTAATGGTAAGTAATCTTGGATGGCCTACTTCTATAAGCAATCGATTACAACCATTTTGATTTAGCTGCAATGATAAATTTGAGCCTCCTCTTCCTCTTTCCCTTGCTTTAATTAGTTTTATGTTTATATGAAGAGGCTAGGATATTTTTGGATGAGTTTTGCTAATTCATGAAGAATAATCAGCTATTCTAATGGCAAGTAATCTTGGATGGCCTATTTTATAGGCAACTGATTGCAGCCATTTTGATTTAGCATATGAAATGATGAATCTGAGCCTCCTCTTTCTTTTTCCTTTGCTTTTCTAAATATTTACTGGTTATGTATATTTGTTTCTTTCTAGATTAGTCTATTGATTCCCCTTTATAATATATAATATAAATGGGTAAAGTGATCAATACGAATGTGGAGTTCGATAGTGATGATGATAGGACAAATGAATAAGTGTCTCTAGGTTCTAATATAGTTACAGCAAGTGACTCTACACAAAACAAACATAAAAGAAGTTAACTTTATATGTTTATTAATTCTTTCATATAAATGAGGCAATTCAAAAATATAAATGTAAGAAGTATGGCATAGAATATCTATATGATGGTAAAATTGAGATTGGAAATCTGAAATATCGCATAGAAAGTTGTAGACAGAATCATGTCATAGGACATATGATCCTATCACAATCTTAAGAGTTTGTGTCAATGTATTCTTGTAAATTTGATCTTGAAAATTTCTATCAATTACTTATATTTGTAATTATCAAGTATGATATACTATTTCAATTTGTTGAGTATAAAGGTATTAGATCATTGTTTGCTTATGTTTGTGAGGATGCCAAGTTGGTATCGATGAATACTACAAAGGGTGATTTGCTAAAGTTGTATAAAGAAAATTAGTATTGTGGCTATATTCAATTCCTACTAAGATAAGTTTGACTTCAGATTTGTGGACTTCTATCATTACCGATGGGTATTTGTGTTTAATAGCCTATTTTATTGATGAAAAATGGATATTACGAAAGAAAATTCTCAACTTTTCTTTTATGCCTCCTGCATATAATGATATATCTTCATGTAGAATAATGTATAATTTGTTAATTGATTGGGGGATTAAAAAATTATACTAAATGATTTTAGATATGCATCAATAAATGATGTGTTTTTGACATGCTAAAGATCTAACTTAATTTGAAGAATGCACTTTACTCAAATAAAATTTTTTATGTCCAATATTGTGCTCATATTCTTAACTTGATTATGCAAGAGAGATTAAAGGAGATAGATGAACCTATCTTTAAGGATTGTGAAAGCATTAAATATGTCAGAGATTCATAAGTTCAAAAATAAAATTTTTTTGAATGTGTTAGACAAGTTTCTTTAGAAAGTAGAAAATATTTGAGGTAAGATGTTCTACAAGATGAAATTATACTTTTTGATATTAGAGAGTGCTCTTTTTTATCCATCTATATTTTTTTATTCATAATTAAGTGACTCTAATTACAAGCATTAATTGTCCATCTGAAGAGGATTGAAAATAAGTAAAAAAATTAGCAAGTTGTTCAGTATGTTCTATAATACTACTCTAATATTTTCAGAAGTTAAATATCCTACATCGAATTTATATTTTTCTCAAGTTTTCTTAATAGAGCTTACTTTGATATAAGAGATGCAGAGTGTAGATACTTTTATGCAAAGATTGGCATGGCAGATGCATAAAAATTTAAGAATATTGATTGAATTATAGTTTAATCTCGACAATGATAGTCATTTAGATCCTCGGTATAAATTTTAGTTTGTGGAGTATTGTTATAAAAAGTTGAATGGATATGGTTGTATCAAGAGTATGCGCATCCATGATTGTACATTTTCTCTCTTCAATCATTATATGCTAGCTTCTTCTAAAACTTTTAAGTACTAGCACATCAACTCATGGAGACATGAAGAATGGTACTTCTCATAAAGCTTGTGAACCATTTACAAAATCAGATGCTTTTAAGATAATTTAAACTAAATAAATGAATTGTACTAGTATGTGATATTATTTTGATAATTAATTCTTTTTCTAATAATGTAGGACTTCAATGCATTTGAAAGCTTTGATTTTATGAATGCTGCATAAAAGTTCAATTGGAATTATATTTGGATGAGCCTAGGGGTGGCAAATGGGTCGGGTCGATCATAAACGAGTTGGGTCATAAATAGATCAGATCAGAAAATGGTCAACCCAAATCCAATCTGTTTATTAAACGGGTCAAAAATTCAAACATGAATCCGACCTATTTATTAAATAGATAACCCGATTCGACTCGTTTAACCCATTTATTAAATAGATCAAATTAGGTTAAACGGGTTAAACAGGTTAAACGGATCAAGTTAAATAGATCAGAAACAGGTTAAACAAATTTTAAACAGATTAAATAGATCTTAAATAGGTTAAACAGGTTAAACAGATCAGGTTAAATGGATCAGAAATAGGTTAAATAGGTTAAACAAGTTAAATGAATTATCTGACTCAACCCAACTTAAATATTAAATAGATTAAATAGGTTAAACGGGTCAGATATCTAAAATCCATATCCGACCCAATTATTAAACGGGTTAAATGGGTCGATCTGTTTGTGATCCGAACTCGTTTAGCCTAAACCCAAACCTATTTATGGCGAGTCGAATACAGATCAGATTGGTGGATCGGATCATATTTTGCTAGCCCTAGATAAGCCTAGAGTTGATAAAAAGTCCAATATGGATATCCTAGATTTTTGAAAAGCAAATCAGTTTCAATATCCATAGCTTTCTATTATGACTTGTGATATTTTAACTATCCTAATATCTAGAGTTATTGCCTGTGATTCTACTTTAATATTGATGGGTGAGTATTTGATAGCTATCATAGTTCACTTAAATTGGATATTATTAAGGTATTGATTTGCACTCGAGATTGGACATTTAGAGGTAAAGATATATGTTTCATTACTTACATTATTGTTAATTTTGAATAGATTTATTATTAACTATTGTAATATTTTAATGTAGACCCAAGTTAGATGAGATTGTAGAAGATGTGATGAACTCAAATTCCATCAATAAAGTCCAATCAACTCTATGCTCGATCAATATTGATGCCAACACATAATAAGATGAATCATGATCATGGATACTTTTTTGGATTGTGTTGCTCATATTTGTTAGACATGTTATCTTATTATGTTGCATTTTGTTTGGAATTTGATTTTTGTTTGAATATGGATGTTGTCATAGTTTGGGACTCCTTTTTGTTTGACTATGGATGTTGTTAATCGACTTATGGAGTTATGATGGTGGTTAATTTATGGTGGTTATAATTTAGGTTCTTATTTTATAATGGAATTAATTTTAGGTATATGCATTTTATAATTCCATATTATAATTTGATTATAGTCTATATACTTTGTTTAATTTTAAGTTATCTACTATGTGACTATGTCCTGATTATTCTATGTAATATATTTTATTTAAGTTCTTGTATCCAACTCTAATAGTCACATACTTATAGACAAAAAGTAGAGAATCTCGAGATCAAGGCATCCTCCTTTTTGGTTATATAGTTCCTTATTGGGTATATTTCTTTATCTGGCCTTTGTTGCTTTTGCATTGGGGGGTGGCATCTCTTCTTACTTAAAGTGTACATTTCTATTATGTTGTGTTGGTCATTCATGTTTCAGTATCAATCTAGGCTGTAGAAGTTCAATTTATCAATGCACATTCTTTGAGATACTGATCATGTTAAAATATATCTTAAATTAAAATTTTATTTCTTCAAAGGAAGATCAGGATGATTCAGATGGTGGAGTATAATTTGACATATGTGATTAGCAGATCAGAACATGATTATAATTATATCTTGGTAAGTTTCTAATTTCATATTGTTGCTCCATAAATTGATTTTGATGATTATAAAATATTTGAGAGGGTTACTAATGATTTTAGCTTGAAAAAAGATTTATTATATTTCAGGAGCAAAATCATAATTTTATCAAGTTCTGATTTGAAAGTCTTAAGAGCAAGAACAGAAGATTTGTGATCTATTGGAGGTAATTTCATATTTTTTGGATGTATATTTTGAGACAAAATCAAGTTTAAGAAAAGGGTCGATCCCTATCAAAAGAGGCTGAACGGAACGCTATTTTTGGCGGGCACACCCAAAGAGGACGACCCCAGGATCGACCCTTGTGGTCTGTGCAAGCCAAAGATACAGAACAATCACTTTTTGTTCTGTGCCACAGGGATCGATCCCTGTGACAGAAATCTTGGGGTCGATCTCTGTGGTCTGTGCAAGCCAAAGATACAGAACAGTCACTTTCTGTTCTGCGCCACAGGGGTTGACCCCTGTGACGAAAAATCTCCGCAACGGCTAATTTCAGCCTATTTTGACCGTATTTAATGCTCATTTAAAGCTTTTCAATGGCTCTAAAATATTCAAATTTCTCTCTAGCATCCATTGAAGATATAAAATACTTAAAGGAGGAAAAAGATAAGAGATTCAAGCATTCATTTCAGCCCTAAGCAAAAAGCCCTCTTCAAGCAAAAGAAGCTTTCGTTTCAAGTTCACCAACCCCTTAAGAGCTCATTCAAGTCTTCAACAATTTTGAAGAAAATCAGAAAAGCTTCCTCCTTATTATGTAAAGTACACTTAAAGTTTTATTTACTCATTAAAGGAGCTAAACTTGTATTTCTTTGTCATTAACTCTTATACTATATTTTTGTCTTGATCTTTAGTTTTGGAAGGGTTCCAAAATTTGGATAGATTGATCCAAACTTTAAATCGGATTGTATTGGGTTGATTTATACCCAAAAAATAAGTATTCTAGCTTGGGATAGCTAGAGTCGAAAGTACCGACGTTGTATTCTTGTTGAATACATTTTAGTAGATTTAAATTCTCAAGTAGGAGCTTGAGGAGTGGATGTAGATGCAAGGTTGGCACTGATCACTACAAATCTTGATTATTTGTGTTATACTTACTTGCTCTCTTTCTAAATTTTTTTATTTCTTGCATTCTTGCATCTCATTTCTGCACCTTACTTAAATCACTTTCTACATATAACTTGCTTATTATTACTTAATCCTTGTGGTTCTAAATTAACTTTAAAATTTAAAATCCAATTCACCCCTCCTCTTGGGTTGCATAACTGGGCAACAAGTGGTATCAGAACTCGATGCTCTAGCCCTACTTTGATTTAACCATCAAAGAGCTAAAGATCTATGACAACTCAAGTTGGTGCTTCACT
>KE505773.1:0-11705 GCA_000441515.1 Elaeis oleifera
GTGCTCACTTAGAAGAAATCTCCTATATCCTTGATGCCCCTGATCCTGAGCTGGTAGGGGAGGATGCTACAAAGGATGAGGTAGCCACATACAAGATGTGGCAGAATGATAGCCTTATTGCCAAGTGCACCATACTGGCCTCCATGAGTAATGAGTTAAAGAGGCAGCATGAAGGTATGGACACTTAGCCATACTGCTCAATCTTAAAGAGCTGTATGGTGAACAGAGTAGAATTGTTAGATATAAGATATCTAAGTAGTTATTCTATACCAGGATGATAGAAGGTACATCCGTACAAGATCATATCTCATGGTTATTGACTTGATCACCCAATTAGGTCAATTAGTTTTTGCGATGGATGGAGAGTTGAGTCAGAATCTGATCCTACAATCACTCCCAGTATCATTCTCTTAATTTGTTATGAACTATCATATGAACAAACTAAATACCTCTTTATCTGAGTTATTGAATATGCTCAAAATAGTGGAGAGCCATATCATGAAGGATAAGGCTCCATTTCTTCTTGTGGATGGGATCTCCAAGAAGAAGACATGCAAGAAGGGTTCAAAAAAAAGGTTGAACCCTAAAGGTGGCATTATGAAGAGGAAGAAGGAGAAAGTCTCCAGATAAGGTACTTATTTTTACTGCGACAAGGCAGGTCACTGAAAAAAAAAATTGCAAGGCTCTTGCAACTGTAAAGCCTAGTGCAAGTGTTGCATCAAGAAGTATGTATATGATACATACTAATTTGTTATTAAGTTCTTGAATGTCAAATTCTTGAGTATTGGATACCGCCTATAGTTCTCACATATGCAAGTCATTGTAGAGATTGGAGGGAATAAAATCATTGAAGAAGGGTGACTTCGAGCTTCATGGCGCTGTAGGAAGACCCTCCAGGCGGAAGCTGTTGGAACCAACCTCCTGAAGTTGCCTTCAGAAAAGATCTTAGAATTAGAGAACTATTATTGTATGTCTAAGATCATTAGAAATATAATTTCAATACCACTGTTGTTACAATGTAGATTTGAAATTAATGAAAAGGGCAAGAGTTGCTCTATTTCTTTTCTAATGAGCATTTCTGTGATGGCATTGTTGACAATGGTCTCTTAATTCTATCTTTTAATGACAATGTCTTTCATAATGATGAAGTAAAAAGCGAAAGAGAGAAGAAGTTAATAATACCTTACTTTGACATTGTTGGCTTGGTCATATAAGTGAGATAAGAATTAGCAAGTTCTGTAAAGATAATTTTTTTGATCCTTATGATTATAAATCATTAGAAATTTATGAATCTTGTCTTATAAAAAAATGACCAAGACTCTATTTACTTAACATGAAGAAAGGATAAGTGAGTTATTAGGACTTGTGCATACAGATGTATATGGTCCTATGATAAAATCAGGCCAAAGATAGATACTCTTATTTCATCACTTTCATTGAAAATATATCAAGATTCGGATATGTGTATCTTATTAAACATAAATTTGAATTCGTTGATAAATTTAAAGAGTGTCAAAGTATGGTCAAGAAGCAAATTAAGAAGTGTATTAAGATCCTTCGATCTGATTGAAGAGATAAATACTTTTCTATTGAGTTCTTAGACATCTTAAAGAAAAAAGTATTCTTTCTAAGTGGACCACTCTTTATACACCATAGTTAAATGATGTAGCTGAAAGGAAAAATTGTGTGTTATTAAACATGATGCGGTCCATGATGTGCTTTACATATTTATCTATTTCCTTCTAAGGATATGCCCTAGAGACTGCAGTGTATATTTTGAATAGAGTACCTTCAAAATCTGTACCTAGTACTCTATATGAGATATAGAGAGGTAAAAAATCTAATCTTAAGTATCTTAAGATTTGGGGTTGTTCGGCTTATGTTAAAAAAAATTTTGGACATAAGCTAAGTGCTAGGATAGATAAATATTTATTTATAGGATATCCTAAAGAGAGTATGAGATACCTCTTCTACCACCTACTAAATAAATATTTTAGTAGTAGGCATGTCACTTTTATGAAAAAGAAGTTTATCCTAGAAAGGAGTTGTCATGCCCCCAATCCGAGATCATGAGCAGAGGGTCATGGCAATCGTCGCATACTTATGAAGAACTCTCTCCACAAGCATGCAAGATATTTCATCATGATATTAATATATTACAGTAGAATAAAATTAAATAATTATTATTCAACTTTAATTCAAATAACTAAATCAATTATCTTACATCCAATAAAGTTTTACTAAGAATAAATAATAGATCTAGGTTCAATGAAGTTGACAATGCTAAATCTCATCTCTAAAAGCTCTATCCCAACATTATTACTCATGCTCGTAATTAATTATCTGAATCTAAAAAAAATAAAAAGAGAAGTAATGAGCTGGACAGCCCAGTAAGTAACAAATATCTCAATTAGATATTTTAGATATTATATAATATTCAAGAACAATACTGTAAATAAATATAAAAATATATTTCATGCTAATTCAATGCAAATCTAATCTTTTCAAATATTTATATATAATATAATTATAAATTTAATTCAAATCAAAATACTCATAACTCAACAGTCATGACTATGACCAACGTTTAACCCCTATTGGTAGGATCCACTAAATACTAGCGCACAATCCTCACAGACAGGATCCACTGAGTGCCAATGTATAATCTCCATTGACAGGATCCACTGATTACCAATGTATAATCTTCATTAACGGAGCGCACTGCAACTTAGTTAGGCTGAGAGTATAAATCTGATCTATATCAAAATACTTTATATTATAACATATCATAATTTTATTAAACATATACATAATCAATAAATCATAGTATTTCAGAATCACTTTTATTCAAATATAATTCATAAATCATGCATAATTTTAAAGAATAATTATTACTTTAAATAAATATGAAATATCTCGAGAAGATGATTCATTATTTATCTTCCACTGATCACTGAATGAACAGATCGATTAACCTTTAAGAGAATCTTCAAAATCTATTATTCAAAATTATATTTTTATACTAATTCTAATATAAACTAGATTGAATAAATTCCAAATCAAAATCTCACTTAAGATCGGATCCTTCACTAAGCTCGATCAAAATCATCAAAAGGAAGCCTTTCACTAGGCTAATCTTAAAGATAACTTTGAGAGAAAAAAATCTATCAAGAGAGAGAAATAATCTAGAGAGAGAAATTAGAGAGAAAAGTTCAACATTCTAGAGAGAGAAAGTAAGGGTTCAGACGGAAGAGAGAGAGAAGAGAGGAAAATCTCTCATTTTTTTAGTTATTTATTTTTTCTTTTTTTCCTTTCCCTTTCCTTTCCCTTTTCCTTTTTTCTTCTTCTTCGCGGGACAGAGGATTCGTGTGGTCCTCTTTCTTCTTTCCACAGAACAGGAAACTCCTTGCTCCCTTGATCTTAATGCCAAGGAGGTCCACAGATAAAGTTTAAGACCTACAAATAGAAACACAAGATATTTTTAACTAGAAGTACCCATTGATGAGGTACAACTACAACACACACCTCCTCTCCGAAGGTTGAATAGAGTGCAAAATGCACCTTTGAGGTATGGGTTCGTTATTGAGAATAACGAAGTCCATATTGTTGAGAATGATGAATCTCTGACCTAGTTGGAAGCTATCATGAGTAGGGACTCAGACAAATGGTTAGAGACTATGAAATCAAAATAGACTCCATGTACACCAACCAAGTGTGGACTTTGGTTGATGCACCAGAAGGTGTAACCCCTATAGGATGCAAATGGGTCTATAAGAAAAGATTGGAGCAAATGGCCAAGTTGAAACCTATAAAGTCAGATTGGTGGGTAAAGATTTTAGGCAAAAACAGGGTGTTGATTATGATGAAACATTCTTATCTATTGTCATGCTCAAATCTATTCGGATTATGCTTGCTATAGTAGTATATTATAATTATAAAAATCTGATAAATAGATGTGAAGACCTCCTTCCTTAATGGTTACCTTGAGGAAGAGGTTTACATGTTTCAGCCAGAAGGATTTGTCTTAAGTGGGAGAGCAAATCAGATATGCAAGCTAAATAAATTTATTTATGGATTAAAGTAGGCCTCAAGGAGTTGGAACATTCATTTTGATGTTATAGTCAAAAATTTTGACTTCATCAAAAATATGGATGAACCTTGTGTGTATAAGAAGATAAGTAAGAGTACTATTATCTTTTAATTTGTATATAGATGGCATACTTCTCATTAGGAATAATATGCCAATGTTGCAATCAGTCAAGATATGGCTATCAAGTAAGTTTTTCATGAAGGACTTGGGTAAGTATCCTATATACTTGGTATTAAGATCTATAGGGATGGATCAAAAAGATGCTAGGCTTGTCCCAGTCAGGTATATAGATCTGGTGCTGAAGAATTAAGCATGGATGAGAGTAAAAAAGTTACTTATCCATGAGTCCAGGCATACATCTCTCTAAGAAGATATCTCCTAAGACATCTGAAGAGAGGAATAGAATATGTTCTATTCCCTATGCTTCGACAGTAGGGTCTATTATGTATGCTATGCTATATACCGGACCTGATGCTGCATATGCCTTAGGCATAACTAGTAGATTTCAAGCTGATCCAGAAGAGGATCATTGAAAAGTGATGAAAAATATTCTTAAGTACTTGAGAAGGACTAAGGATCTTTTTCTGATATATAATGGATCTGATCAGAAACTACAAGGATATTCTGACTCTAGTTTTAATTAGATCCAGATGATAGCAAATCTATTTCAGGGTATGTCTTTACTCTACATGATGGAGCAATAAATTGGAAGAGTTCCAATCAGTAAAATGTAGTTGACTCGATTATTGAGCCAGAATACATTATTGCAAGTGAAGTTGCTAAGGAAGCCGTCTAATGAAGAGTTCATCAATGAGTTGGATAAGATTCCAGAGAATGAACACTCGATGTCACTTTATTGTAAAAATACTGGGCTATTTCTCAAAAAGGGAACCAAGATCTCACTAGAAACCTAAGCACATTCTAAGATGCTTCCATCTTATTCATGAAATTATCGAGAGATAAGATATAGTCATTGAACGAGTAGATACAAAGAACAACATAGTAGATCCATTCACTAAAGCTCTACCACAGTCGTTGTTCAATCACCACCTCAATTGTATGGGTTAAAATATAAAGGCGATTGGTTTTAGTGCAAGTGGAAGATTGAAAGAATGATATCCTACAAGTCAATCGAAATTTATATTTTGATGGGTTGTTCTTTAATCTTCCTGACTCATGTAATAATATTTTATAATTAATAAAAGATATTTATATTTCATCATATACTGCATCTTATATTTATTAAGATTATGGTGAATCTCATAGATTAGGGCAATAATTTTAGGACTATGATAAGATCATGTCTGTGAGACCTAAAATCCTAAAATTCTAATCTAAAATATTTTCAGTCGTTGGATCAGTGAGTCGGGGATCAATATTTCGGTAAGACTGGCACATCCTATGTTTGCTTGATGGAGAGTGTGATTGATCTTATATTCACTTGTGTGGGATACTAATACAAGGATATGGATGCTCATTAGAGAGTGAGTTCACTAAATTGACCTATCAAGAGAACATCTTAAGGAGTCTTACTTGCATGTCAAAAGATAGTTCTCCTAGTGAAAGTTGTGTAAGTAATCTTTTGATCTGAGACCATCATAGAATCTTATGCATATGAATCCATATTTGGTTCATACCCAGACATAGCATTAAGATATATACGGGATGTTCTGGATATGGTGTAGTGTGTATGAAGGTTGTGAGTCGATCAATAAGGAATCGATCACTCCTAGTAAGAGAAGATGTCATCCTATGCATTCTCATCTCTAGATGACTCAGAAAGTCTCTGACCAGAGCAAGATGAAGATTAGAAAAGATTTTTAATGCTTCATAAGAGTCATCATTAGTTGATAGAGAATCAATAAGAATAAATATTTGAGTTTGATATGATTTCATACTCATGAACATATTCAGGATGCAGGATGATCGAAAGATTGAATTGTATGATAACTTATCGTTGAAGAATATTTTAGTATTTTATTAAATTTTTATTTTTAGTAGACATGATACATTACTAGATATCAATCTTATCTTATAGATTTGATCAAATTAAAGAGTTTAATTCGAACACAAATTAGAAAGGGTTCTAATTGTTGAAATCGGGTTAGCTCGATTGGACCTAAATCGGTTAGATTGGATTCTAATCAAATCAGGTTAACTTGCATCCGGACCGACTGCTGGCTAGATATGAAACCCAATGGGTCACATATAAAAAAATTGATTAAGGGTCTAATTGGATTAGATCATGTTTGCAGGATGAATATGCAGGCACATATTGCAAACCCTAGCTCCTATATTCGAATCGGATTCAAAATTGATTTCGAATTGGGCTAATTAAATCCAATTGGACACATACTTGGATTGGGTATGATTTGGGTTGACTCTTAGCTAGTTGAGCCAAGGAGTTGGTGCTTCCTACCTGGCATTCCATGTGCCAGAGATTTTCTATCTGGCATGTGGAGTTTATTTGTGCGTAAGGTGTATGACGCCTCTTGAAGAGAGGCGCACATTCTTATCCATCTTGATTCCATGGAGAAAAAATTTTTGTGAGGATTTCAGATCTTAATTTGGCATAGAGGAGTCCTTCTATGGCTAAAATGCTTCGTGGGTTATCGAAAGAAATTGGATAAGTTTGGAGACCTAGCCACCTACCCTAATCCATGCACCACTTGGAGTCCAAGTGGTTATGGACTCTTAAGTCTCTTGCATGCCAAATAATCCTCCACACCATGATTGGTTGGTGCCATTTATCTAGGCCAGTAGATGGCCATCTGATACAACTCTATCCATTGGATAGAGTGGGTGCACCTTGAGAAGTCTCCCGATGCATCGAAAAATACTGAAATATTTTTTTGAAGAGTCCTTCTGCATGAAGTGTCTTTTCGCTTAATTTCACGATGCATGCCATGTGTCTTGTTTTCCCGATGGGCATGAGAAATTAAAGGGAGGCATGAGGCATTGTGGATGGGCATGAGATGTCCTTTGGATAGGGCACGAGATGGCGTGAAACACATCTGGTCACCAACTATAAAAAGATACGTGCGTCGGGGTTTTCATTCCATCCGAGAATCCTATCTCTTCTTCTTACATAAGTTCTCCTTATTGTCCAATTATTTTCTTCCTTCTCTTATTAGGACAAGTCCAAAAATAGTAAGAACAAGTCTGATTTTAGGACAAGAGCCTAGAAAAGATATAAGGAAGACAAGTAGACAAGAAAGAAGGCTAGAAGGAGAGGAAGAAGCTTAGGGTTGTCCTGCTCAAAGGAATTCTTTGAGGAACCAGTTGAAGGAAAGCTAGGGCAGTTCATGCATGATTTTAAAATTTTTTCACAGTGGAAGCAAATTAGATTAAACTATTTAATCTATTATGTACTAGATCTAATCTAAAACTACCTAAGCCTGGATTTTATGACATAAACATGCATGCATAATCTGAAAATAACATCTGAAATAATAAATCTAATCTAGTAGATGATAGAGATCTGATCTTTATACCTGAGTGCGGGTGGAAATATACTGTAGTTGAACACCAAGCACTTCAGGTTTTCTAGCCGCACAGGCGAACAATCTTTACGAGTATCCACATGAAGCCCGATCTGATCGACCTCCCTAGAGGGCTAGCTCCTTGCAAAGACCTTGATGGCTGAACTATAGAGGAAGAAAGGTTTGGGGTAGAAGATGAAGGGAGAACAACCTTCTCTTTTGTTTTTCTTTCTCCCAAAATCTTAGTGATGCGAGTCGTAGCACATCAAAATTAACCCTACTCACTACTATGTAGATAGGGTGAGTCGGGATCGTATCCACAGAGATCTTAGATTGATTATTTCAAAAA
The DNA here is from genome assembly GCA_000441515.1 of Elaeis oleifera. Lineage (NCBI taxonomy): Eukaryota > Viridiplantae > Streptophyta > Magnoliopsida > Arecales > Arecaceae > Elaeis > Elaeis oleifera. Next base: position 7,922 of record KE505773.1, read on the forward strand.
TATAAATAAAAAAATAGTAGATTTCAAGAAGCTAAAAATGAAACATGGTGATTGTAATAAAATATTTTTCATTGATCAAATAAAGAAGTATATATAATGAAAAAAAATAAAAGTTCGATACAAGATAACTAAACCAAGTTGAACTTCTCGCTGCGCCCAATGATGGGTGCGTCTCCTTGAATTCTTCATCTTCCTCCATATGGATAGCGACAGGATGGCTGGAAGGCTTGGTCTAGGAATTTCAAGAAAAAGATAGATGGATAAGGGTATGGGGATATGGAAAGGATAGTGATATTAGGATTAGGACCCTCCTAGATTTGATGAAAGACGTGCTAGGGTAAGGACCTCCCTTAGACTTCTTGGGATATGGAGAATGGATCTATGGAAGAATATGCTGTCATGCTAGGGTTAGTACCTCTCTTAGACTTATGAAAAAGAGAGAAAGAGAGATGGGGCCAGCAGTTTGGAGAAAACTTAGGCATTGGTTTGATGGGAAGAGAGAAAGGGAAGAGCTTGGATAGAGGAGAGGAGGAGGAAGAGAGAGGAAAGAAGATGAAGAACCCTACAAGGGGGCTGATGTCCCTTTGGAAGAGAAGGGGGTGTGTATTTATAGAGTTGAGGCTGGGATTGTAGGTGTTGGAGACTCTAGGATTTTATGAGAAGAGTGGTGGGAGCATGAATAAGGACTCTTAGATCTTTATATTGCTTCTTCTCTGTTGATCAATAAGTCACGTTCACACTAGATCTTTATGAATAGTGATCTTTTAATCTGAGCCCTTGATATTTAAGTGGTGTTCACATTTGAATAGGAGCTGGTTGCTTGGTTCACTCAATTCTAATCCGATTTGAGTCCAATTTGAATCGTATGAACTCAAACTTTTAATTATCTGCAAAATAGATTAGAGAGTATCAAATTTCAATAAAATAAGATCAATTATCATAATATTTAGTATCTCTAGAAACTTAAATTAAGTATTCATCATACCCCAAACTTAAACTTTACTCATCCTCAAATAAAATAGATACATTAGCATTGTGCACCAAATTATCCTTGAATTGAAAGTTATCCTAGGCATTCCTAACTATAGTGGATATCCGACTGGATTATTAAAGAGGTACTTCATTGGATTACCAATTCAACCCACTTAGCGGTTGAGTATTAGCCATAAAATTTTAGAGATCTTCTTTTACCAACTCTTCACTATACTCTTTAAGTCCTCTAACTTGATGTGAGCAGGGTTTATTGTCTTCTTACAATTTAATCTCCTTATTATCTATTTTTTTATTTTTTATTTTTTTTCAAAAAGAGTCTATGCAATGTCTTAGCCTTTTGAGCCTTCTAGCTAACTCTTGTAGCAAGCTTTCAGTGAATGACTCTCAAACTAGTTGGCTTTAGGGCATTAAGTGTAGAACACCCTTCAAACTTACTGACTCGAGTCCAAAAAAAGCTACGAGGTGAGGCAGACTCTATAACAGTCTTTTAGCATCCCACCTTTTGATGCGAACTACAATACTTACTGAGACGAAGGGGTCTGATTACTCAGTGAGATAATACTAAATTATTTTTTTCATCTTTTTTTACAATAAAAAAAGATTTTGGCATGCCTCGACCTTTCCACCTATACCCCTATAAAGCAGATTCTTCATTGAGATAGAGGAAAAAAGGTTCTGAAAATACTCCAAAATTTGATCTGATCTAACTCCTATCATTCATTAGATTTTTTTAATAATTTTTCTCTCAATATCTCTAAAATTATCTAGATCGTTAATCACTTCTTGATTAGGGTGCCTAATTAACTCCAAATCAAGATAAAATTTGGATACACAAAGCTATTATTTCTGATCATACTTGAGGACTCAATTAAATTAGTTTTCTCTCTGATAATGATGTTAAAATTTGATGCGTATCGTAGCACACCAAATTAACCCTACTCATTACTATATAGATAGAATGAGTCGGGATCATATCCATAGGGATCTTAGATCGATTATTTTGAAAATACAAATAAAAAATAGTAGATTTTAGAAAACTAAGAACAAAACATGGAGATTGCAATAAAATATTTTTATTAATCAAATAAAGAAGCATACATAATGAAAAAGAAATAAAAGTTCGATATAAGATAACTAAACTAAGTTGAACTTCTCGTTGCTCCCGATGGTATATGCATCTCCTTGAATTCTTTATCTTACTCCATTCAGATAGCAGTAGGATGGCTGGAAGGCTTGATCTAAAAACTCCAAGGAAGAAAGGTAGATGAAAGAGGGTATGGGTGTTGCTCTTTGAATTAATTTTGATGATTATAAAATATTTGAGGGGATTACTAATGATTTTGGCTTGAAAAAAGATTTATTATATTTCAGGGATAAAATCATAATTTTATCAAGTTCTGATTCGAAAGCTTCAAGAGTAAGAACAGAAGATTTGTGATCTATTAGAGGTAATTTCATACTTTTTGGATGGATATGTTGAGAGAAATTCAAGTTTAAAGAATTGGATCGATCCCTTGGGTCGACTCCTATCAAAAAGGGCTGAACGACACGTCATTTTTGGCCGATACACTCAAAGGGGACGACCCCATGAGTCGACCTCTGTTGCTGTGTAAGTCAAAATTACAGAACAGTCAGTTTCTGTTATGTACCACAGAGGTTGACCCCATGAGTCAACCCCTGTGTAGAGGTCGACCCCATGAGTCGACCCCTTGTAACAGAAACATCCGTAACGGCTAGTTTTCAGCTCTTTTTGACAGTATTTAATACTCCTTTAATGATCTCCAACGGCTCTATTTTCAGTCCAGATTTATCTCTAGCATCCATTGAAGATAAAAAGGTACTTAAAGGAGGGAAAAGAAGGTTTTCAAGCATTCATTTGAGCCCTAAGCAAAAAGTCCTCTTCAAAAAAAAGAAGCTTTTATTTCAAGTTCACCAACCCCTCAAGAGCTCATTCACGTCTTCAACAACCTTGAGGATAATCAGAAAAGCTTCTTCTTTATTGTGTAAATATATTTAAAGCTTTATTTATTCATTAAAGGAGCTAAACTTGTATTTCATTATCTTTGACTTTTATACTCTGTTTCGATCTTGTTTTTGAGTTTTGGAAGGATTTCAAAATGTGAATAGGTTGATCCGAACCTTGAATCGGATTGTATTGTGTTGGCTTGTATCCGAGAAATAAGTATTCTAGCTTGAGATAGCTAGAGTCAGAGTTATCGACGTTGTATTCTTTTTGAATACGGTTTAGTAGATTTGAATTTCTAAGTAGGAGCTTGGAGAGTGGATGTAGGTGCAAGATTGGCACTGAACCACTATAAATCTTAATTGTTTATGGTGTGCTTACTTGTTCTCTTCCTAAACTTATTTACTTTCTTGCATTCTTGCATCTTATTGCTACACCTTGCTTAAATCACTCACTACATATACCTTGCTTAGTATTACTTAATTTTTGTGGTTCTAAATTAACTTTAAAATTTTAGAAACCTAATTCACCTCCTTTTGGGTTGCATAGCTGGGCAACAAGTGGTATCAGAGCTCGGTGCTCTAGTCTTTTTTGATTTAACCATTAAAGAGCCAAAGATCTATGGCAACTCAAGTTGGTGCTTCATTAGCCGAGGGACAGTCCACAAACCGACCTTCACTTTTTAATGGGTCAAACTACACCTATTGAAAAGCTCGAATAAAAATTTTTATCCAAGTACTTGACTATGATATGTGGAGTATCATAGTTAATGGATCACACACACCCACTAAGATAATTGATGGTATAGAATCAACCAACCCAAAAAAT
>KE505773.1:96588-109593 GCA_000441515.1 Elaeis oleifera
TAAGCTTATGAAGTGTTAATTGGGTTTAGAGAAATCCGATTGGATTTAAGGTAATCTTACTAGCACATGGTTGGACCCAATTTTCTCTTTATGTTTGGATTTTTATTTGGTAAGATAATTTAAACTTAATTATCTGCTAATAATCTATATGAATTAGATTCATTGAACTCCAATTATTAGGTGTCTAAGATTTTAGATCATATGAATTATTAAGGATGCAAGTCCTTAATTAATATTCCTTGATAGTTATTATGGGCGCCACTTGATTTGATCAAGTTGGACGTATCCCATGATTAGAGGGCTTATGGATCCCATATGGGGCATCCCTTGGGTATACTTTGGGGTGTATTTATATGGGTGCAAGGGCTCCAAGAGTTGGCACCTAATAGGATTTCTAAAGAAAGTTGAATAACTTAAGTTATTAGGAACCTAATGCAAGTAGGACTTATATTATAAGATTGGATAGGATTCAATCCTTATGTCTATTTAAAGAGACCTCCCTTAAGGTCCCTAGGTATCCAAACTAGCAGCCCATATGCCACAACGGAGCCCCCACGCCCTCTCTTCTCCTCCCTTTCTCTTCTCCCTTGGGCATCCACACGCCCACCTCTTGGGCATCCCATCATCTTCCATGCCCAAAGGTTGTTGGCATCTCTTGTTTGCTGGTTTCCAATGTATGGTAGCAGCATAAATCAAGAAAGAAAAGCAAAAGAAGAAGATCGAGGAAGAATCAAAGAGTTGATCGCGATCCAGACTTCGTTCAGATCAGCAGGCTAAATTTTTTTAGAGAAAAAAATTTAACTTATAGAGGGCTATTCCAGACTGATCCCAGGTGGATACCCATAGAGGCTGGACACTTGTGCAGCTAAAAAAATTTTTTCTCTTCTATATTCAGATTTGAAGAAGAAAATTACGAAACAAGTATGTGATTCAGTATATGTCAATTTCAGCATATGAACTAGATCCTTGTGGTTTATGGTTTTATGCATGCATAATATAGATTAAAAGTATTTTAATCTTCTCTTCTGCTGTAGTGTTTAAAAAATAAAATTTTGAAACACACATGCATGCCCCAACATACGAATTCCAATATGAAGAACATCTTTAAGTACTCACGAAGGACTAAGGATTTATTATTGATCTTTGGAGGAGTATCTGAATCATTGGTTTAGTATATTGGAAGGGTTCCAAAGTAACCGATCAATAGAGGCCGAGGATGTTGTAGATGTGTAGGATGCATTCTGGAATCTTTTGTTAGTTGTAGAACTAGATGTCGTGCCATCAAATACCATGACACTATACTGCAAAGACATTGGTTCTATCCTTTCTTAAGAGCCAAGATCTCATCAGAAATCTAAACATATAGATCAACGGTATACGCGACTACCTCGAGTAGAAATATATAGAGGTGTGAAGAGTAAACTCCACAAATAACATGGTAGATCTACTAATTAAGCAATTGAGCCCACCTAAAATGGAAGGTCATCTTGAGAAGATTGGGCTTAGATTAATGGCCAATTGGCTTTAGTCCAAGTGGAAGATTATTAGATGTATGTCCTAGAAGCCAATTATTGGCTGACACATTTTTATTCTATGACACAAATTTATACTTAAACTGATGATTTAATCAATAAAGGATAAGTTTTTTTTTTATTCAAGTGTTATGTGTTCTTGAATCGTTCTTGAAATTGATGTTATGATATATATTCTCAAATATTGAGAATTAGAGACATGTATGATCGATTTCTAAATTGCTCCCGATTATAGAACAGTCATGGAGATGGTGATTTATCCAAATAGACCGATGCATGATTCACTTCTTTGGGGTAGATGAGTCTCTAATCTATGGTGTAGAGACATTGAGCGAAAAATATGGATAGTTGTTAGAGAATAACTAGTACTGAGCTTGACCATACAAGAGATCACATAGATTTCTATTCGATCGTCAGTGATTATCTCGATGCTGTAGTTGTGCGACTGATCCTTTAATCTGTGGTGTCACCATGCTTATAGTAAGACTGCTGTAGTTTGACTGCACATAAATATTAACTCGATTATGATTTTTGTAGTGGATGTTAGCTTCAGTTGGTTGAACTGTGCGAGCAGCATGTGCATCTATATGGTATCTATCGACCTTGATCGATAGGAATAGTCCTATGAGATTTAAAAAGTTGAGTCCACAAGTTTATGACCACAGTAGTGTGATTAATGAAAAAGAGTTTTTATTTAGAATTATTATTGAACTTGAGCTGATCACATCTATCATATGACTGATGATGAGTTTTGACGATTTATCCATGATCTGCCATCTAGTCGGGACTCACGATAGAAGGACTGTATCATATATTAACTATATTTAGATATTCTATTTTAGTTTTGTTGGGTTGCCGTTATATATTACTGGATGTCACTGATGGATTATGAGAGCTCAATAGGATCATTTTGGATCAATGATCCTTGTCGAGTTAGAGTGAAACTGTTCTGACCCACTGAAAGTGGTTTCAGTGATACCTATGATAGAGATCATGGTATTTCTCACTACCAGACAGAATTGAACCTATAGGATTACACATAAAGAAAAGATCTGAATTGATTATAATTGGACTTATGAAGCACCAATTTATATGGATTTAGAGAAATCCAATTAGATTCATGTTAACCTTACTAGCACCTGGGTGAATCCAACTTCTCTTGTGGTTGGTTTACTTATATGATGAGTTTTTACCACTTTCTGCATTTAATTTGAATCTAATTAAATTTGATTCAATGAGATCCAATTGTTGAATCATTAATTTATGGCTTAGATTAAATCAAGAAAGAGTTTCTTGGTTAAGAACTCTTGAAGAGAATTTATGGAACTATGTGGGCTGATTTGTGCCTTCAATAGGGTCTCATATGATGGGATGCCAAGAGTAGGGTGTAGCTTTGGGTGTGTAATGGGTGGTGCCCTATTTATTTGGTTCAATCATATTATGACTAGAAATTCTAATATAATTAGAACAAGGGATCCTAATTTGATTAGGACATCCTTAAGTTGTCTATATAAAGGACCCTAGTCCTTTAGTTGTAAATCAATCTTTCCTCCTCCTACCTTAACGCCACCTTTCATTATGCCACACCTCCCTCTTTCTCTCTCTAGCCTATGCCTCATCTCTCTCTAGGCATCCTCCCTTGGAGCCATAGAGAGGGTGGACGGCATTCAAGGAAGTGGGTTAATTGTTGTCGCCACTTGTTTGGTTCTTATTCTCTTAAGTTTGTTAAGAGTTAGTTACAACCAATTCTTGATTGTTGTTCTTCCTGATTAGTTGAAGGATCAAGAAAGGTTCTTAGTTCTTTAGAAATCAAGAAAAAAGATTAAAAGGATCATCAAAGGGGTTCTGTTTTGATCCAGATTTGGTTCAAGCCTATTTAGGCTTTGGTTCAGGCAAGCAAGATCCAAGAGAAAACAATTCAAATCGGCCCTATCAATATCCATAGAGGCAGGATGCCTGTGCTACTAATTCAGAATCCGTTCAAACCCAGATCCAGAGATTGAATCAGATTCAACCCCAGTACAAGTTTGAAGCAAAAGGAAAGTGATTCAGATATATGAATTGATTTCAAACTTTCGTTTGTTCTTTCTAAAGTCAATATATATTAATTTCAGCATATGAACTAGATCTATAGGTGCTTTCATATGATGAATGCATGCTTAGATTAAAATATTTTAATCTAATTTTTCATTATATTTTGAATTTAGAAAAATTTTGAAACCCACATGCACTAGCACCTATAGAAAATCCAATAGATGCAATTTATTGACCTAATGTGAAACTATCCATACCCAATAATTCATACACATATTAATTTCAGATTTTAAAATAAATTTTAGATCTAAATTAATTACATAAAAAGTAAGTTTTTGGTTCTCGAAACACTTCAGAATATGCATGCAATCATATGTCATATATATGAAAATTTAAAATTAATTTTAGATCTAAATATATCATCATATATCGCATATACGAAAAATTTAGATCACAGAAATTTAATTTTAACCTATACATACTTTCATATATCGCATATATGAATAAAAATCAGATCTAAAATACTTTTCAGATCCAAATATAAACTTATATATCTCATGTATCATCTAAAATCAAAATTTTGAAAATAATTTTAATTTTTTATGCTACTTTCATACATATGAACATGTGGCTCTGATATTACTGTTGGATTTTCTATAGGTGCTAGTGTATGTAGATTTTAATTTTTTTAATCTAAATATAATAATAAAATTAGATTAAATAATTTTAATCCAAGCATATATTCATCATATGAAAGTACCTATAGATCTACTTTATATACCAAAATTAACATATATTGATTTTAGGAAGAACAAACGAAAGCCTGAAATCAATTCACATACCTGAATCACTTTTTTGTTTGCTTCAAACCTGTAACTGGGGTTGAATTCGATTCAATCCCTGGATCTGGGTCTGGACAGATTTTGAATTAGCAGTATAAGCATCCTATCTCTATGGGTATCTACAGGGTCGAGCTAAATTATTTTCTCTTGGATCCTGCTTGCCTGAACCAAAGTCAAAATAGACTTGAACCAAACTTAGATTGAAACAGAACCCCTTTGATAACCTTTTAATCTTTCTTTCTTGATTCTTGAAGAAACCAAGAACCTTTCTTGATCCTCCAACTAATCAGAAAGAATAATAACTAAGAATTGATTGTAACTAACTCTTAACAAATTTGAGAGCAAAGGGAACAAGAACCAAACAAGTGGCGCCAATAATTGACCCACTTCCTTGGATGCCGCCCACCCTCTCTATGGCTCCAAGAGAGGATGCCTAGAGAGAGATGAGGCATGGGCTAGAGAAAGAAAGAGGAGGGGTGTGGCACAATGAAAGGTGGCGATAAGATAGGAGAACGAAAGATTGATTTACAATTAAAGGGCTAGGATCCTTTATATAAACAGTTTAAGAATGTCCTAATCAAATTAGGATCCCTCATTCTAATCATATTAAAATTCTTAGCCATAATATAGTGGGACCAAATAAATGGGGTGCCACCCATTACACACCCTAAGCCACACCCTACTCTAGGCATCCCATCATATGAGACCCTATTGAATGCACAAATCAGCCCACATGGTTCCATAAATTCTCTTCAAGAGTTTTTAACCAAAATTTTTTTTTTAATTTAATCCAAACCATAAATTAATTATCCAACAATTGAATCTCATTGAATAAAATTCAATTAGATTCAAATTAAATGTAGGAATTGGTAAAAACTTATCATATAAGTAAACCAACCACAAGAGAAGTTGGGTTCTCCCAGGTGCTAGCAAGATTAACATGAATCCAATCAGATTTCTTTAAATCCATATAAATTGATGCTTCATAAGTCCAATTATAATCAATTTAGATCTTCTTCCTTTATGTGTGATCCCATAGGTTCAATTCTGTCTGATAGTGAAAAATACTATGATCTCTATCATGGGTATCACTGAAATCTCTTTCAGTGGATTGGAACAGTTTCACTCTAACTCGATAAGGATCATTGATCCAAAATGATCCTATTGAGCTCTTACAATCTACCAGTGACATCTAGCAATATATAGTGACAACCCAGTAGAATCAAAATAGAACCTTTAGATGTAGTTAATGTATGATACAGTCCTTTTATCGTGAGTCCCGACTAGATGGTAGGTCATGGATAAATCATCAAATCTCATCATCAGTCATATGATAGATATAATCAGCTCAAGTTCAATAGTGATTCCAAATAGAAACTCCTTTCCATTAATCACACTACTATGACCATAGACTTATGGACTCAGTTTCTTAAATCTCATAGGACTACTCCTCTCTATCAAAGTCGATAGATCCCATATAGATGCATACGTTGCTCGCATAGCTTAACCAACTGAAGCCAATATCCAATATAAAAACTCATTATCGAGTTAATATTTAGTGCAGTCAAGCTACAGTAATCTTACTGTGAGCAACTGTGATACTACAAGTCAAAGGACCAGTCACACAACTACAGCATCAAGATAAGCACTGACGATCGAATAGAAATTCATGTGATCTCTCGTATGGTCACACTCAATACTAGTTGTTCTCTAACAACTACCCACACTTTTCGCTTAGTATCTCTACACCATAAATTAGAGACTCATCTATCTTAAAGGAAGCAAATCGTACGTCGGTCTATTTGGATAAATCACCATCCCCATGACTGTCCTATAATTGAGAGCAATTTAGAAATCGATTATACATGTCTTTGATTCTCAATATTTGAGAATATGTATTATTACATCAATTCTAAAGATAATTCAAAGACACATAACACTTGAATGAAAAAAAAATTTACCTTTATTGAATAAATTATCAGTTTAAGTATAAATTTATGTCATAGAATAAAAATATGTCAGCCAACAATTGACTTCTAGAATATATATTTAATATAAAATAGATATATTAGCATTGTGCACCAAATTGTTCTTGAATTAAAATTATCTGAGGCATTCCTATTTATAGTGGATACCCGACTGGACCATTAAAGAGGTACTTCATTGGATTACTAATTCAACCAACTTTGTGGTTGAGTATTAGCCATAGAAATTTTAGAGATCTTCTTTCGCCAACTCTCCATTATACTCTTTAAGTCCTCTAACTTGATGTGAGCAATGTTTGTTATCTTCTTACAATTTAGTCTTCTTATTATTTATTTTTATTTTTATTTTTTTTTCAGAAAGAGTCTAGTGCAATATCTTAGCCTCTTGAGCCTTCTAATTGACCCTTGTAGCAAGCTTTCAACTAATGACTCCTAAATCAGTTGGCTTTAAGACGTTAGGTATAGAACACCCCTCAGATTTCCTGACTCCAGTCCAAAAAAAGCTACGAGATGAGACAGACTCTATAACAATCTTTTAGCATCCCCACCTTTTGACATGAACTACAACACTTACTTAGACGATGAAGCCTGGTTACTCAGTGAGACAATGTTAAATCTTTTTTTTCATCTTCTTTCTTTTTTTACAATAAAAGGGATTTTTGCATACTTCGATCTTTCCATCCATACCCTCATAAAGCAGATTCTTCATTGAGATAGTGGGAAGAAGGTTCTGAAAATACTCCAAAATTTGGTCTGGTCTAAGACCTACCATTCATTGAGTTTTCTTAATAATTTGCCCCTCAGTGTCTCTAAAATTATCTAGACCGTTAATCACACATTGATTAGGGTGCCTGATTAACTCCAAATCGAGATAAAATTTGAGTACACGGCTAATTATTTTTATCATACTTAAGGACTCAATTTAATTAGTCCCCCCCTCCAACTTAATTTCCATTATCCCCAATAGAAGAAGAGAATCATAATAAAATATAATAAGGAAGGATACCACCTAAGTTTAATGTGCACATTCATTATTGAGAGATCCTTCATTGTTGGGTGTGGTGTATTTTTGACTCCAGCTGGTATGAACGTGGCTCTCCCCTAATTTGGCTAGTAGCATCACTTATCCACTTCATGAAAGGAATATGTCCTACAAGCCAATCAAAATTTATATTTAATGAGTTTTCTTATAATCTTCTAGACTCATGTAATTGATACTTTATTAATAAAAATATTTTTATCATATACTGCATCTTACTTTTGTAATGATTATGATAAACTCCATAAATTAGGACAATAATTTTAGGATTATGATGAGATCATACCTATGAGATCTAAAGTCTTAAAAGTTCTGATTTAGAATATTCTTAGTCATAGGAGTATTGAGTAGGAGATCAATATTCCAGATAGACTAGCACTTCCTATGTATGCTCTTTGGAGAGAGTGACTGATCTTATAAGCCACTTGTGTGAGACACCAAATATAAAGAAGTGGGTGCTCATTAGAGAATGAGTTTAATGAATTGATCTGACTTAAGAAATATCTCATAGAATCTACTTACCCATCAAAAGATGTTTTCTTATAGTGGGAGTTGTGCATATAATCCTTTGACCTGAGACTACTATAGAATCTTGTATACATGAATCTATTTTGGTTCATACTCATTTATGACTTAGTCATGTATGGGTGATCTAAATATGGTGGAATATATATAGAGGTTGTGAGTAGGTTAACATGAAATCGATCGCTCCTGGTACGAGGAGATCGCATCCTTCTTGCTCTGATCGATTGATGATTCAGGAAGCCTTTGATCAAAGTGGAATAAAAGTAGAAAGAATTTTTAATATTTTATTAATTAAATCATCATTAAAGATTAAGAAAAATATGAATATGATATTAAATTTGACATTATTCTATATCCAGAGTCATATTCGGGATGCAAGGAGATCGCAGGATCGAATTGCATGGTAGCTTTCCACTGAAGGATATTTTAGTATTTCTATCAAAATTTTATATATTCCAGATAGACATAATATATTACTAGACGTTAATGTTATCTTATGGGTTTGATCGAATTAAAGAGTTTAATTCGATCACCAATTAGAAAGGGTTTTAATTGCTGAAATCGAGTTAGCTCGATTGGACCTAAATCGGTTAGATTAAATTTTAATCAAATTAGATCTACTTGCACTCAGATTTACTGTTGGCTAGATGTGAAATCCAATGGGTCACACATAAAGAAAATTGATCAGGGGTCTAATTAGATTAGATCATATTTGCAAAATAGATATGCTAGCACATGTTGCAAATCTTAGCTCCTTGTTTCAAATTAGGTTCAAAATTGATTCCAATTTGAGCTAATTAAATCTAAACTAATTCAAACCAATTTTAGGTTTGAGTTGGGTCAATCCTTGGATACATGTACTAGAGATTTGGCACCATGTTATTAGGTCCCCACATGTCAAGAATTTTTCTTGCGCATGGGATGCATTTTTGTGCGCAAGACATAAGTTGGCATCCCATGAGATGGGACGCCCCTTCTTCAATCTTATCCATACATTCCACACTAAAAAAATTCTTGAAGAATCATGATTTCATTCTAAGCATAGAGGATTCCTTCTGTGGCTAAATCACCTTCTGATTTAATTATAGAAATTGGTAGAAGTTTGAAAACTAGCCAAGTCTATCCATGCACCTAACCTAGAGTCCGTGTTGTGAAGGACTCTAATCTAGTTGTCACGTGACCTTCTAATCTCAAATTTTTACATGCCATCTCCTATTAGCAGCTTCTTTTTGGGCCATTGGATGGCTAAGATGCATTGATGAGTGGTGGAGAAAAAATGCATCAAAGAAAGCCTCGTGATGCATCAGAGAATCATCGAGAAAAATATCCTGATGAATCTTTCTGTGAGAAGCATCTCTCAAATTTTTTTTGATGATTGCCATGTGTTAGAAGCTTCCTAATGGGTGTGGAATTTTATCTTGGGGTGTGAAAAATTTTGAAGGGCACGAGATGGCGTGTGGAGAGGGTGCGAGACAAGTCCGAAGGCACCCCATCGCTAACTATTTAAAGGGGGCTGCATCGGAGATTTGTTTCATTCAGAATTTTAAACCTGTCTCTTCTTTGTTACACCCTCTCTCTATTGTCCAATTAGTCTCTGTCTTCTCTTGTTAGGATAAGTCCAAAAATAGTAAGGACAAGTTCGATTTTAGGATAAGAGTCTAGGAAGAGATATAAGGAAGATGAGGAGAGAAGAAAGGTAGGGATAGGAAGGCTAGGAGGAGAGGAAGAAGGTCTTGAGATCCTGCTATCCATGAAAATTTCAGAGTAAAATTTGGAAGAAAATCATCCTAAAGAGTTGGTGTCTTGATCATAGTCCTGTGTGGATCACTATTGGAGGGCGAATACTTGGGCACCTGGTGGAGGTTCTATCGAAATTTGGATTAAGCGTTGCAGGTATTTTTCTATAGCTTAAATTTTATTATGAATATGTTATATGTGATTGTTAAACATCAAGGAGGTGCTGGTTTAAAGATTTAATATTTAGTATTTCTTAATTTAATTTTTAAAATCTATTATGCTTCTGCTGCGCATGTCTACCCTGAAACCCTACAGTGATATCAGAGCTGACCTTGTTTGGTTCAATCATATATACATGATATTTATGTGATGCATATTATGCTTCATGCTATAAAATTAATTATACTATAAATTATGCTTTCATATGATGATATGAATTGATGCATGTCTGATCCACTACTTCATCATCTTGACATAAGGTTGTCCTAACATAACGGAGTTATGTTGCAAGGTTGTCTTAGGATGATGAAAGTTCATATGTTACACTGGCACATATAGAATATTTAATGTTGATATATATTAGTATGAATTAGCATCATAATATAGTTAGAATGTACATGAGACCAAAGAAGCCCTCATTAAAAAATTATATTAAGTGGTAATGATATGCAACAATGGGTTAACCAATTCTTGATCAATTGGTGTCTAGAAAAGTACTAAAGGTAGTTTTTAATTGATTCTGTTGTCTGACCTGACCAATTTATTGGTGTCTAAGAAAAGCAATGGGAGGATCTCCAGCTACTTATCTAGCTAATTTGATTAAGCGATCTTGATATTAAAAAATTCTATTATTGAAACACTACTAGGGGCCTTCCTTCATGCTAGATTAATGTTACATCATGAACTATGACGAGGTTGTTGTGTTACTACAAGGTTTGTCATAAGGATTGATATAATATAATCTTAATGCATAAAAGATGCTTATGGTAATTTTGGATGTACTGCTTTGTTGTGTTACCACAAGAGCAGTTATATTCGAATTTGACTGTATTGAAAAGAAGGATCTTATTTAACTAAATATTATAGCTTGTTGTGTTATTACAAGGCTAATAATATTTTAGAAGATAAGATATAATATTGAGAATTGTGTGAGATGCAATTGAAAAGAGTTTTCTATCTATGAACTCATAAGGGTTTGTTGTGTTAACACAAGATCACTATGAGGAATTAGGATCTCAATTTCACTAAGATAAATATAGTATATGTCTCGTTCATTATAGTAGAGGGTTATGATGTTCGATAAATAGTGAGAGGCATAATTAAATCAAAAGATCTTATTTAATTGTGTAAGTCAATATGAGTTGTTTGTTTATGTAATATTTTTATTATTATAGATTAAATTCTATAAATAGCATCTTCATTATCATTGTGAGAAATTTTAGATTCCAACAAATTGATCGATCCCAATTATGTAGGCTAGTTGAGAAATTTAAAGAATGTACTCACTCAGAAGAAGCTCTTCTATATTTTAATGTCTTTGAACCACAAGACGTTGGAAATGATGCCACAGAGGAGGAGATATCCACATACAGAATGTGAAAGAATGATAGTTTAACTGTCAAGTGCATCATACTGGCCTCTATGAGTAATGAATTACAGAGGCAGCATGAGAGCATGGATACTCAATCCATACTCCTCAATCTTAAAGAGTTATATGGAGAACAGAGCAGGATTGCTAGATATGAGATATCTAAGTAGTTATTCTATGCTAGAATGACTGAGGGATCATCCGTGCAAGATCATATCTTGAAGGTCATTGACCTGATCACAAGATTGGATCAACTGAGTTTTGTGATGGATGGAGAATTAAGTCAGGATTTGATCCAGCAATTTTTCTCGAGTCATTCACTCAGTTTGTTGTGAACTATTATATGAACAAACTGAATACCTCCTTGCCTGAGCTGTTAAACATGCTTAAGACAGCTGAGAGCCACAAAAAGAAGAAAAGGCTCCACTTCTTCTTGTAGGCAAAACCTTTAAGAAGAAGTCAAGCTTTAAGGGTTCAAGGAAAACACTGAACCCTAAGGGTGGCTGGATAAAAAAGAAGGAGAAGAAAGTCTCCAGACAGGGTACCTGCTTTCATTACGATAAGGCAGGACATTGGAAAAGAAATTGTAAGTTATATCTTACAACTGTAAAGACTGGTACAAGCGATGCACCAAAAGGTATGTATGAGATACATATAATTTGTCATTAAGTTCTTTCAATTCAGACTCTTGGGTATTGGATACCGCCTGCAGTTCTCATATATGCAAGTCATTGCAGGAGCTGTAGAATATTAGAGTGTTGAGGAAGGGTGACTTCGAGCTCTACGGTGCTGGAGGAGAGTCCATCCAAATAGAAGCTATAGGGACATATATGTTGGAGTTACCTTCTGGGAAGATCTTAGAGCTAAAAAATTATTATTATATGTCTAAGATTATTAAAATATTATTTCTATACCGTTACTATTGCAACAAAGTTTTGAAATTAATAAAAAGAGCAATAGTTGCTCAAATTTTTTTTCTAATGAATTTTTATCATGATATTGTTAATAATGATCTTCTGATTCTATCTAATGATAATATTTTTCATATTGATGAAAGCAAAAGATGAAAGAGAGAAGAAACAAATAATACTTTGGCATTGTCAACTTGGTCATATAAGTGAGACGAGGATTAACAAGTGATATAAAAAAGAATTCTTTGATTCTTATGATTATGAATCATTAGAAACTTGTGAATCTTGTCTTATGGAAAAAATGACCAAGACTCCATTTAGTGGACATAGAGAGAGGACAAGTGAGTTATTAGGGCTTATACATACTGATGTATGTGGTCCTATAACCACAGAAGTCAGAGGAGGATACTCTTATTTTATAACATTCATTGATTATTTATCTAGGTTTGGATATGTATATCTTATGAAACACAAATTTGAGATCTTTGATAAATTTAAAGAGTATCAAAGTATGGTCGAGAAATAAACTGAAAAAAATATTAAAATCTTTCAATCCGATCGAAGAGGAGAATACTTATCCAATGAATTTTTAGAACATCTTAAAGAAAATAGAATTCTCTCAGAGTGGACCCCTCCTTATATAACACAGCTCAATAGTATAGCAGAAAGGAGGAATTATACTTTATTAGATATGGTACGGTCCATTATGTGCCTTACAGACTTGTCTATTTTTTTTGAGGATATGCCTAGAAACTGCTATCTATATCCTGAACAGAGTACCTTACAAATCTGTGTCAAGCACTCCATATGAG
>KE505773.1:238919-249996 GCA_000441515.1 Elaeis oleifera
GTTTTACGTAAAATTTATGCCGTTGGAATCCTCTTTCCTTGTTGTTTCTATTGATGATCTCTTTTTCTATAAAAGATAATAACAAGTATCAATTTTCTAATAAAGTTAGATAATTTAGATATTAATTGATACTTTTTATGTCAATTTGTGACATAAATCAATACTCCACACCCCACAGGCATCTCTGAAGCCATCTCGGATACCTCCGCACCCGTGGGCACCTCCAAAATCCAATAGCTCATCCAACTCTTTTAAACCCAGTGACTAAACCCTAGGGAATCCCACCCTAGTACTTCATCCTTTTCTCCCCTTGCACCAACCATTGCTTCAGCTTCTTCTGGAGGAACCACAGCTCAAACCCTATCTTGGGCTCAGACCCATCTATCTCATCCGAAGCTCACCACAGCCTCCTCATAGGTATCCAGATCCTCTCTTACTACAAATAAATCAATCTGACATGATCTCCCAAAAGCCTCGATCCACAATGCCCGCAATCCCATATAAATCCATGCAATGCGTCACCGCTGTTGGTGCTGGAATCAGACACCTATCCCTGCACCCCTTGCTCTGAACCTATGTCAAACCATCCTCCACCTATGGAGGCACCTCTAATCAGTATTCCATTTGAATTGTGACTCCTTCTGGTGCCCCTGCAGAAGAAAAATTTGATCCAAGATCAGCCATCCAGCACTGCTCTATTGGACCTCCTACTGAACCTTCACTGTTGCTGCTCCCGTTTCGGACCATCTGCACTCCACGAACCCTTCAAAACTACTAGAGGACCTCTTCCTCCTCTAAACCAGCTATGACACTCCATGGATCAGCCATCTCCATCACCCTAAGGCTTCACAAATCTATGCTCTGATCGAACCGCTGAATGCACCCTGATTACTTCTCTGCCATCTTGCATCCGAAGACTGTATAGTCACTTCTTTAGCTCCACCTCGACCATTACCCCTTGGAGAACCTCTCCTCTATATTATATATGCCAAACACTCCTCACCCACCAAACAACCCCTTACTATCCATCTTTCCCAAAGAATCGCCTAACCATCATACACCCCGACCTTTCCACCAAGATCGCCTCCAAACAATGTTGGACTAGCAAATCATGCACCCAAATGTTCCACCCCAAGAAATTCCTTTTATCAACCCTCTCAGCCTCCACCTTCAACCCACTACTCTCGGTTGGCCAAACCATAGCAATAACAAAGGTAGATCTGAGACATACTGTGGAATAGGTGTGTAGATTTCAGCTTTCACCCTATATGACTTCTCCTTCACTTCCACGCTCCACTAGGCTCTAATACCAATTGTTAGAACTAATGTGTACCTGCATGGACTTGAGGAGACCTATGACAAAGCACTCTACAAGAGTCCATGATGATCCTGACTCTCTAAGAATAGCAAATGCCATGCCCTAACTGCTGCGCAGCTTGAACCCTGCAGCAGTGACCTAGTCCACGTTCCCCTCGCTTCCAGGGACCTAGGACGTGCCTTCAGATCTGATCTTCCACTCCCAAGACCCTTAGAACCAGGGCTAGGGATGTGATACCTTGGGGCTAGCAGATCTGGACCAGTACCAATGATGAGGAGGAGTCCTTGTTGGACTAGGACTCCATGGTAACATTTCAACCTGTGCGCATCTTCTTTATGCATCTGATATCCCACCTTTCCAGATCTCATCTAGGTGAACCATGAAGATAGTAAGGTCTTCTTTTCATGCCCTCCTTACTATTTTAATCCCAGCAAAAAATGAGATCCAAGTGAAGAGAAACTCTCTATCCAATAGGGACTCCCAGCATAGAAATCTACAACCTATCTGTATGCAATCCTGATTTCTTTCCTCTTGGATGCACCTCCCTGATTTCTCTCCATGAGAAATCTCTCCCACCCCTTCTCCCTCTTCCTTGGATAATCTGGGTGTGGAGATCCTACTAGGAGAGAGACTCTCAGGTAGATGGGAGTCTCTCTTCTTGCTAGCATGCATTGCCTTGTCCTGCGCGTATCAAGAGATGTGATAAGGGGGTGCGCCTCCTTTCTCTTCCTAGGAGATGTGCCCCCTAAGGCTTCTTAGCAGCCAAAAATTAGAGAGAGAGAAGGAGAGATGTAGGAGAAAGGGTTTAATTCATTTCAGACAAATTAGGCTTTATAAGTTACACATATATATTAGTATACATGACCTAAATCCTAGCCCAAAAACTCCCTAGGCTAACCCAATACCTGAAAGCACTCAACCCAAACCCGAGTACATGATGTGCTCTCACCCTCATGGACCCAAATCTGGTCCAAACTTGGATTAGCCCTCCTCGAGACCCAAATCCCTTGTGTCTCGAGCTCGTGGAGGCTGAACCTCCACCCTAGGACCAAACCGATCCTAGCCTTAAGTTCCAAATTGGTCTTAGAATCTTGGAGCCAAGCCCATGGCTCCTCTTGTGGTCTCCTAAGGCTTGGGAGCACCACACATGCACCAACAATTATAAACCCTAAGGATGGAGAATCAAGAGAAACTTTTCTCCCTAACCTCTCCCTCTCTCTCTGGTTTTGCACACCATCCTAGGCAGCAAGGAAAAACCCTAGAGTGGGGGGCGTCTCCTTCAAACCCTAGACACCCTAGGGTTAGGAGGAGGGAGGCACCCCATTACCCTTTGTGCCGCCATCTCCCAGGTCTCCATCCCCCCTCTTCTCTACTAGTTGGGGCTTGAAGGAGGATGTTTTCAGATCTGAAATGGAGGGTTTCAGATCTGGTATCAACAGGGTTTTGGGAGAGGAAGAATAAGATGTAGAAAATAATGACTGCAGTTTTGTAGAAGGCTGTAAAGACTCTTTCTCTTGTGCTGTATAGTTTTAGGTTTGGATGCCCCAATGCCCTAATTTCTAGGAGGATAAGAAGGTAATCTCATAGAGAGGTTTGGGCTCTAATTGGTTCAGATCAAAGATTTGTAGGGGTCAAGATGGAGCGCACAAGATAAAGGCTGCAGTTTGGAGATGCTGCCATGGAGTCCTAGTCCAACAAGGACTCCTTCTTATCAATAGTTTCAGTCCAGATCTGATAGCCTCAAGGTATCACATCTCTAGCCCTAATTTTTAGGGCATTGAGAGTGGAAGATCAGATCTAGAGGTGCATCCCAGGTCCTTGAAAGTGGGGGAAACACGAATTAGGTCGCTGCTGCAGGGTTTTTGGTGTGCAGCAATTTAGGGCATGATGTTTGCTGTCCTTAGAGAGTCCAGATCATCATGGACTCTTATAGAGGGCTTTGTCATAGGTCTCCTTAGATCCATACAGGTGCATGGTAATCCTAATAATTGTTATCAGAGCCTGGTTGAGCATAGAAGTGTAGGAGATGTCATACGGATGAAAAGCTAAAATTTGCACACCTATTCCACGGCATGCCTTGGATCTACCTTTGTTTTATTGTGGTTCAGCCAACCAAGAGCAATAGGTTGAAAGTAGAGGTTGAGAGGCTTGATGGGAAGGAAGCTTCCTAGGGTGGAACGTTTGGGTGTATATTTGTTGTTCCAACTTTGGTTGGATGCGATCTTGGAGGAAAGACCCGAGTATATGATGATAGGCGATGGGATTTGCTGGTTAGGAGGGCGTGCTCATGTGTTAGGAGCTGTTTGATGGATGAAGAGTGTTTGGTTAGTATGGCACGCTAGAGAAGAGGTTCTCCGAGGGGTAATAGTTGAGGTGGAGCTGAAGAAGTGACTATATAACCTTCAGATGCTAGAGGGTGGAGAAGTAGTCGGGATGCATTCAGTAGTTCAACTAGAGCATGGATTTACGGAGCCTTAGGATGATGGAGATGGCTGATCCACATAGTGTCACAGCTGGTTGAGAGGAGGAAGAGATCCTTTGGTGGTTTCGTAGGGGTCCATGGAGTGCGAAAGATCCAAAATGGTAGCAATGATGGTGGAGTTTAGCAGGAGGTCCAGCAGGATAGCACTGGGCAACTGATCTTAAATTAGGATTTATCTTCTATAGGGGCACTAGGAGGAGTCACGATTCAAGTGGAGCACCAACTAGAGGTGCCTCCACAAGTAGAGGATGGTTTCACTAGGTTTAGAGTCGAGGGGTGCAAGGATGGAGCCAGTTTCCAATACCAACGATGATGATGCACAACATGATTGTATATGTGATGTGTGGGCATCGGAGAGCCATGGCTCTAGGAAGATCATGTCAGATGGTTATTTGCAGTAAGAGAGAATCTAGATATCGATGAAGAGGCTGAGGTGAGCCTCGAATGAGATAGGTACATTTGAGTTGAGATAGGATTTGAGCTGCAGTCCCTCCAAGAGAAGCTGAAGTGACAGTTGGTGTAGTGTAGAAGAGAAAGATGCCAACAGGACACAAGAGGGTGCCCAGATACAAGCAAGGATCTTCAGCCCAGGTGGAGGCGGTCACCTCAGAGGCCTCCAGGGGAGCTCCAGGGTTGAAGGGTTTGGCATTGACAATGGATGTTTGCACAAAGAGCTGTTAGGGAGCGCATCGGCACTAAGATCGTACAGACGGATCATGCAAAGGTTTGCCAAGGCTTGGGGCACCAAAGTAGAGATTGTTGGCATATGTATGGTACTCCCAAGCCTTGGGAGGATAGAAGATGAGCCATGAGCTTGGCTGCAGGATTCTAAGATTGGTTTGGGTTCTAGGGCTAGGATCGGTTTGGTCCTAGGGTGGAGATTCAGCCCTCCACGATCATGAGGCCCTGATTTGTGGGATTCATGGGGGCTAATCCAAATTTGGATCAGGTTTAGGTCCATGGGGTTGAGTGCATCATTAGACCATGGGTGTACATGGGTTTGGATGAGTGCATTCGGATTGGGTTAGCCTAGGAAGTTTTTGAGCAAGGGCATTGGTCCATGTAATACGTATATATACTTGTATATTGTAACCTAAGGATGGAGAATCAAAGAAAGCTTTTCTCCCTAACCTCTCCCTCTCTCTTGGTTTTGCTCACTGCCCTAAGTAGCAAGAAGAACCCTAGAGTGGGGGGTGCCTCCCTTAAACCCTAGACGCCTTAGGGTTAGGGGAGGGAGGCACCCCATCACCCTTTGTGCCGCCATCTCCCAAGTCTCCATGCCCCCTCTTCTCTACTGGTTAGAGGCTTGAAAGAGTATATTTTAGATCTAGAATGGAGGGTTTCAGATCTGGTATCAATAGGATTTTGGGAGAGGAAGAACAAGGTGTAGAACATAAAGGCTGCAGTTTGCAGAAGGCTACAAGGACTCTTTCTCTTGTGTGGTATAGCTCCAAGTTTTGGATACCCCAATGCCCTAATTCTAAGAGGATAAGAAGGTAATCTCATGGGAAGGTTTGGGCTCTTATTTAGCTCAGATCAAAGATGTGTAGGGGCCAAGATGGAGCGCACAAGATAAAGACTATGGTTTGGAGATGCTGCCATAGAGTCTTAGTCCAACAAGGACTCCTCATCAATGGTTCAGTCCAGATCTGATAGCCCCAAGGTATCACATCCCTAGCCCGAGTTCTTAGGGCCTTAAGAGTGGAAGATCAGATCTAGAGGTGCATCCCAGATCTCTGAAAGCGGAGGGACGTGAACTAGATCACTGCTGCAGGGTTCTTAGTGTGCAGTAATCTAGGGCATAGTGTTTGCTGTCCTTAAAGAGTCCGCATCGCCATGAACTCTTGCAGAGGGCTTTGTCGTAGGTCTCCTCAGGTCTACATAGGTCTATCCTTTCTCGAGATAATCACAGATAAGGTGAATTCATTGCTCGATGTGTTTGGATTTCTGGTGAGACCTCAGCTGCTTAGTAATGGCTATGGCACCGTTGTTATCGCAGAATAGTGGGATGACATCCGACGGCATTACACCTAGCTCTACAATAAATTTTTAAACTACAACATCTCCTTAGCAGCTTCTAATATGGTCATGTACTCTACTTCCATGATGGAGTCTGCTATAACAGGCTACTTGAAGCTCTTCTAGCTTACAGCACCACCATTACATAAGAAATATTGTTGAATGCTGACTTTCAATTATCAATATCAGATATAAAGTCTGAATTAGTAAATCTCTGCATCCTTAATTCTTATTTTCAAAGACCAAAA
Organism: Elaeis oleifera; assembly: GCA_000441515.1. Classification (NCBI taxonomy): domain Eukaryota; kingdom Viridiplantae; phylum Streptophyta; class Magnoliopsida; order Arecales; family Arecaceae; genus Elaeis; species Elaeis oleifera. Next base: position 244,987 of record KE505773.1, read on the forward strand.
ATATATCCTTAGTCCTTATTAAATACTTTGGGATATAGTTCACAGAAGTCCAGTGTTCTTCCCCTGAATTTAACTGATATCTGCTCGTGACATTCATAGCATGGGCAATATCAGGTCATGTACAAAGCATGGCGTATATGAGGCTCCCTATAGCTGAAGCATAAGGGATCTTGCTCATATGTTCTATCTCTTCTAATGTGTTGGGGCACATTTTCTTGGAGAGATGGATCCCATGTCTGAAGGGTATAAGTCACCTCTTAGAGTTTTCTATACCGAATCTCTTCAGCACTTCCTCGATGTACATTTTCTATGACAATCCTAGCATCCTTCTAAATCTATCTCTATAGACCTTTATCCCCAAATAATGGATGCTTCACCTAGGTATTTTATAAAAATTCCTTTGACAACCATAATTTGACCAACATTAATATGAAAATGTCATTCCTGATTAGGAGGATGTCATCTACGTACAATATGAGAAAGTAATAGCACTCTCACTGACCTTTTTGAAGATGCACGGCTCCTCTTCATTTTTGATGAACCAATCGATTTGATCACATCATTAAAACGTGTATTCCAATTTTGAGATGCTTGCTTGAGTTTATAAATGGATCTTTATAGTTTGCAAACCTTGTGATCTCCATCACTAGAAGTGAAACTCAATGGCTGCTCCATATAGATATCTTTCTCAAGATATCCATTAAGAAAAGCTATTTTCACATCCATTTGCCATATCTCATAGTCAAGATATGCTACAATGGTAAGCATTGTCCGGATAAATTTAAGCATGGCAATTGGCGAAAAGGTCTCCTAATAGTCAATACCTTCATGTTGACTATACCCTTTAGCCACAAGCCTAGCCTTAAAGATCTCTAACTTTCCATCTGAACCAATCTTTCTCTTGTAGATCCATTTATACCCAATAGGTATAATACTTGCTAGTGGATCTACTAAGGTTCAGACTTGGTTTGAGTACATCGAGTCAATTTTTAACTTCATTGTCTCTAACCATTTCTCAAAGTCAATATCTGATATCGCCTCATCATAGGTTTTGGGATCACACCATGTACCCCATTCTCAGTAAGGAATATTTTTTCAACTTCCTTTGTGATGATACCTAAGTATCTCTCAGGAGGATGAGAAACCCTAGTAGACTTATGAGGTGGAGGAGGAGATGCATGGACTAGCTCTAATTGAATTGGATCCACAGATTTCAAAGCTCGTTGCTCTTCAGAGACTCTCTCTTCAAGCTCAATCGATCTCCCTATGCCTCCGTCCTGAATAAACTATTTTCAAGAAAGATGGCACTTCGACTCACAATCATATTATGGTCTTCTAAGATATAGAAATAATATCTTAAAGACTCCTTGGGATATCTTATAAACCTTGCTTTTAGAGATATACTTTCTAACTTATCCATCTGTTGTCGTTTGACATGGGCTAGACAACTCTAAATCTTGAGATGACTCACTCGATTTCTTACCATGCCATATCTTATACAGTGTGATAGAAATGATTTTAGATGGAATCTTATTCAGTACATAAATTACAGTTAATAGACTATGATCTCAAAGAAAAATAGGAAGGTCTATGAAGCTCATTATGGACCGAACTATATCCAATAGGGTTCGATTTCTTCATTTTGAAATTTTATTGAGTTGATGCATTCTAGATGGAGTTCACCATAAGACAATATCATATTCCTTGAGATAACTTAAAAATTTTTCACTAAGGTACTCACCTTCTCGATTTGATCAAAGAACCTTAAGGGACTTTCCAGTTTGCTTCTCTACTTCATTTCTGAATTCATTGAACTTTTCAAAGGCTTTAGACTTGTACCTCATGAGGTACACATATTTATATGATGAGTAATCATCGATAAAGGTTATAAAATAGAGATAATCTCTTCTAGCTAGCATATCGAATGGACCGCATACATCACTATCTACCAAAGCAAGTATCTCTGTGGTCCTTTCTCCATGTCCTACAAAGAAAAGCTTGATCATTGTTCTTGAACGTATGACTCACAGACCGGATATGACTCAGAAGTCAATGGATCCAAAAGTCTGATTTTCTTCAATCTGTTAATCCTGTCTTCTCTTATATGACCTAGCCTTAGGTGCCATAAGTACCTTTGGTTAATTTTATCTCTAGGTCGTTTAATTCCTATGGCATTCATATCATGCTCCATATAGTTTATAGATATATCCACATATAGCTAAAAGAGACTGTTAATAAAAAAATCACTTCTAATAATTTATTTTAAATAAATATTAAGTGGTTCTGATAAAAATTAATTACATAGTTTTTTTGTATCAAACAAGAGACAAAAATTAAATTTCTACTTGCAACAAGTACAAAATAACAATCTCTAAGACAAAACTAATTCCTAACGGTAGTCACAGAGGATATGTCCCTGCAGCCACAGCAGCTATCTTTGCTCCATTTCTGACTCCTAGGGTCATCTCTCCTTCCCTCAGCCTTCCAATATCCTTAAAACCCTGCATAGATGTGCATAGATGAGCATTAGATCCAGAGTCTATCACCCAATTAAATATAGAAGAAACCATTAGATTAATTTTATAACGAGCATACCTTCAGAAGGTGTGCCTTCCTTCTTGTTCTTCAGGCTCGCCAGGTAGCTAGGACAATTTCGCTTCTAGTGGCCATCCTTATTGTAGTGGAAATACTTTTCTTTTTCGATGATCTTCTTCGAAACTTCCTACTTCGGTTTGTTCTCAACTTTCTGCTTCTTCGTAGACTTTTTCTTCTTCTTAATAGATTTTTTCTTGAAAGAAGTCTGCTCCACAGTGAGTGTTAGATGTATGTCCTAGAAGTCAATATGGCTAACACATTATAATAAATTTAGGACATAATTTTATACTTAATTCATTGATTTGATCAATAAAGGGTAAGTTTGATTTTATTCAAGTGTGATGTGTCCTTGAATCATTCATAGAATTAACATTTCGATACATATTCTCAAAGTATTAAGAATTAAAGATATGTATATAATTTTAAATACTCTCGATCATAGTATCATCATGAGAAAGATGATCGATCTGGATAGATAAGTTTCTGGTTTACAATGTAGAGATACTAAGTGACGAGTGTGAATAGTTATTAGAAACAACTAGTACTGAGCGTGACCATACGAGAGATCATTTGGATTTTACTCGATCGTCAGTGATTATCTCGATATTGTAGTTGTGTGAATGGTTCTTTGATCTGCGATGGTATGACTGCTCACAGTGAGACTGCTGGAGTTTAACTGACACATAAACATAGTCTCAATAAGTCCTTGTAGTGGATATTGGCGACAGTTGGTCCACTGTAGGAGTAGGGTGCGTATCAAGATGAAATCTATCGATCTTGATAGAGAGGAGTAGTCCTATGAGATTGGAGAGGCTAGTCCGAGAGTCTATAGCCACAGCAATATGATTGATGAAAAGAATTTCTATAAGGATCGTAATTGGACTTGAGCTGATCAAATCTATCATATGACTGATGATGAGGTTTGACGATTTATCTATGATCTGCTATCTAGTCGGAACTTACGATAGATAGACTAAATCACATATGAATTATACTTTGAGATTCTTTTTGATTCTGCTAGATTGCCACTACATACTGCTAGATGTGACTGGTGGATGGTGAGAGCTCATTAGGGTTGCTCTGAATCGACAGTCCTTGATGAGTTAGAGTGAAATATTTTGATCCATTGAAAGGAGTTTCAATGATGCTATGTTAAAGATTATTGTATATCTCACTACAGATAGAATTAAACCTATGGGGTCACACAACAAAGAGATTAGATCTGAAATAAGCAATTAGACTTATGAAGTCTCAAATGGGTTTAGAAAAATCCTATTGGGTTCACGGTAACCTTGTTAGCACATGGTTGAACCTAATTTTCTCTTTGCATTTAAATTTTTATTTGATAAGATTAATTCAAATTTAATTATTTGTTAATAACTTAAATAAATTAAATTTATTGGGCTCCAATTATTGGATGCTTAGAGTTTTGGATCAAATGAATTAAGGGTTCAAATCCTTAATCAATTTTTTAATAGTTTTGATCGGGCGCCACTTGATTTGATCAAGTTAGGCATGCACACACTAGATTTGGTGTGTGGATCTGATTAAGGCGTCTTATGGCAGCCATGTGGCTTATGTATTTGTAGGTGCAAGGGTTCCAAAAGTTGGCACCTAAAGGACCTCCTAAAGGGAGTCAAATAACTAAAGGAATAAGGATTCCTAATGCAAGTAGGACTTGTATTAAGTGATAGTTTGATTTTGAATAGGATTCAAACCTTATGTCCATTTATAGGGCCTTCCCTAAGGCTCCTTAGAATTGAATTCTAGCACCCCACGCCTCCCTTAGAAGCTCCCCACACCCCCTCTTTCTTCTCCCTCACTTCTCCCCTTAAGGTCCTAACACCCAAGGGTGTTGGGCGTCCCATAGCTCCACGCCCAAGAGGAGCTTGGGCATCCCCTTGCTTGCTAATTTTTAGATCTTGATTGCTTCATAATCAAGGAAAGAAAAGCAAGAGAAGAAGAGAAGAAAAGATCAAGGAAAGGATCAAAGAATTAATCACGATCTAGGGTTCATTCAGATTCTCAGGCTGATTGTTCTTAGAGAAGAAGGATCCACTACAACAAAATAGGATATTAGTGATGAAAACTTTTCATCACTAATAACTGATTTTCGTCACTAATATGTGATGAAAACTTTTCATCACTAATAATCGATTTTCGTTACTAATACATATTAGCGACAGAATTTTGATCGCTAATATTTCATCGCAAATAATTTCATCGTTGATAATATTTTACGATGAAAAATTTTTTTTATCGCTAATAAAGATATTTACGATGAATATTTTTTATCATTAAAAATAAAAAAAATTTAATCTAAAAAAAGGTATTTATGATGAAACAAACCATCAGTGATAAATAAAAAATTAATAGCGATGAAAATACTTTCATCGCTATTATTTCTAAAAGTTT
>KE505774.1:12287-26507 GCA_000441515.1 Elaeis oleifera
AGAGAGAGGGGGGGGTGTTAGCTAAACCTATTATACTGCTACATTCAAGACTCTAATAATACTGTCGATACCAAGTTTAATTCCGTGGGACGAGACTGTCCCGATTTTTTCATAGAATGGGACGCACCGCCATCTCCCACTATCCCGACACTTAAGACGGGATTTCTCAAGATGTCCCAATTGGGATGCTGGGATATTAGCAGGATGGCCATGTCCCGATATATGGGATGGTACCCCATTCTAGTGTCCCTCGAGATATTCCGCTAGGACTTGAATCCTTGGTTGATACCACTTCATGAATTCCTCATCTGTTTCCATTCACGCAAACATACATATTTTCACATCCTTTCTAAAACTCTTTTTTACAATTCTCTTCTTCATTGACATGATATCTTAGAGCAATGCTATCATGTGTCACATAGCTTGAGCTGCCACTCCCATCTCTGCTTAGATATTTCTTTGGTCTCTTTGCACTTTATCATGCTAATGCCTTTAAGTATATTTATCCTTAAACAGGTTCATGATTAAGCACAAATCACATGACTATGGTACCATTTGTTTCAGCCCACCCATCGCCATTTTCAATCCCTTCAGATAGCAATTTAGACAGTTTCTAGATTTTATTCATTCCAAGGCACTCTTATGCCATATTCTTATGCTACTGATCCATATACATGGTCGCAATCATATGCATAGATAGAATAAATGAAGTAGGAAGTGGGTTAATAAAGATAATGACCTATTCTATTTACTTGAAACATCAAATTAATTACCTTCATAGGAATAGATGAACCTACTAGATCCTTTGCTGTATCCTGTATGGTTGTCGGTGGATCTACATGCAAAAAGAGACATTAGGAAGCAATGTCAGGATGCTGATTATCAACAAAAGATACATGTATTACATGTCTTAGCATCAAACATAGAAAACAAGGAAACCCAACTAGTCAAGAATCAATATTTTCAACCAGCAGTACTTTTCTTAAAACAAATGCAAATGAACTTTGAAAGCATAAAAGAATAATTTATCAAGAAATGGAATAGGATGACCTATTCTTCAAGAACTTCTAAAAGAACCCAGTTATTCTGGATAAATTTGACATGGTTTTGAGCAGCACATTGGTCCACACAAGCCATAGCTGATGCAGCTGCACAATGTAGACATTCTCAATCGCTCTTTAATTTCAAAGATTTGATGGCATAAATTTACTTAAATGTCTTCTGAACAGAACAAAGACCCTATGCTCTAGCACAACTAAGGAAGAACCAAAAAAATTATGATAGTGAAACTAGAATTGATTTAAACAAATATACACAGGAATAAATAAATAAACTGTCACAAGGCCATTAACATGATATGTGGGTGTGTTTTCTTTATCAGCTCATACCCGTGGCAGTTGATCTGTGACAACCCATGTTGCACAGGCTGTTCTATCAAAGTGTATCACAGTGCCATACTACAATACACGCCAGGATAACTCATTTTTCAAGATAATTCCTCTAACCTCAAGTGAAGCCATTTTCCAAGCTAAATTTAAAAAGTCAAATAACAAAATGGAAGAAGGGGAAACAATGAATAACAGATTGATCCAGATTCAAAGATATCAGCATGGGTTTTGGGAATTCTTTTTTAATTTTGATTCTAACAAAGAACCTTGGATATTAATTTTCATCCATTCATTAACTTGAATCACAGATGGGCTGAAGGAGTTTCTAGTGAGAGATGGGTGTTTTCCTTTGAAATTTGATGCTGCTGAAGTCCATAATATAATTGGTTCATTTAAGTGCAGGTCTTGGCATAATGATTACAGTTGCTTCATTATGACCCGAGCATCACATGTTCAAAACATGGAAACACCTTCCAGCATGCAGGGGTAATGTTGCATACATCTGACCCTCCCCAGACCTTGCAGTGCCAAGAGCCTCGTGCATTGGGATGCCCTTTTTTTGCTGAATCTTATGCAATTTGATGGGATTCATATTATTTGTAGCTTTCACATGAAATATCATTTGACTAGTTTACATTAGAAACTAGATTTCCACTTTAAAATGTAAAGCCTTGTCTTTTATTGAATTTCTAATCTTATATAATGCTAGTTTATGTTACTTTGTGGACTGGAATTCCTTAGCAATATAAAACAAAATAAGAAATCCAAATAAGCCTCTTGCAGAACTCTCTCAAATCTCAATAATCTTTTCTCCCACAATTAGGGTCAATTTCAGGAGTTATTTATGTGGAATCTTGTCCAATTCAGAACCAAGTGTGATCACCACAATAACTTTGACATGCATGATAATTCACAATTTCACATAAAACATATTTTACATGTCAACTAATTAAGCAAGTTATTCTATGTCATTAAGTATCTAATGCATCTGTAGTTCTCCTAATATCTGAAGACACACGTGAAGCCAACAGAGATCAAATTAGCAGGGTATATCCCTACCCTTAACTAAAACCAGATATCTTCCAAAGCTTCATGAGGTTAAGATCAAACAAAAACTAAAACTAAACATGACAGGTGTGATTATATACATAGATCCAATTATTACAGTGTGTATCCTATTCTGTAGTTCATATAACAACATATATTATATTAGGTAGAAATGGTATCATATTCTATGGATATGCTACCCTTTCTGAGTATCTAATGAAAATTGTGCTGTTCCGAATATCTAATTGGAAAATCCAAACAACCACTAAGTGATATGCAATAATATTCATCATTGATCTACTATATAATTTATGCGATTACATTGCATCATGACTATGTTTTCTTCATTTAGATTTCTGATATGTGCATGATTGTTGATTACCATTCTTATCAATATGATGTCTGATTTCATTAATTCTCCTCAGACAGGCAATGAATGAGGAAGAACTTTGTTTACTGCATTTCATCCAACATTTAAGAGGCTAATGCAACTCAGTGATAGGATCTCCATGCCAACAAATCAATGCTGTAAGAGCATTATAGATGCTTCAACATTTTACATGTCAAAGAACTCACTGGTATTTATTTCTTTTTTTAAAAAAAAAAAGCAGAGGGAACTATGCTTGCACAAATATTACTATTTCTTTAACATAAGAGAAATTAAATAATAAATTCTAAGAAGGAAACCAATTCCTGTCAACGAAAAACATGGTGAAAGAAGTACCTTTACATGAATGTGATGGACTCAGCAGTGGGTATGGAAGAAAGCCGAGAAGTGAATAAAACCGAATCAGCAACCCCCCATTGTTGAATCCTTCAATCCGTCCTTCAAAGATGATACCACTGTCTTTGTATGCCCTTGCTGCCCTCCAATCAGCAGACCTCTACTTCTTCACATAAACAAGAATGAGACAATATTTATGTATGAAGGAAGAATTGTTAATCACACAAATGTTGAGATATGTTTGTACTTATGCACGAAAAATTATATGAAGCATGAAAGTATTGTAGATTCCCTAAATGGGACCACAGTTCAGCCATCTTCACTTGTATAACCTTTCAGTTGTCATAGAACATGGTGGGAAAACCACAAAATAGTAAATCAGACTTCAGAAATATTGCAGAACTATGAAAACAAAGAATTTGAGGAGGGGAGCTCATGACAGGAAATGTATAAGTTTTAGTAGTTAATGAAATAAGTACAAACTATGGAGAGGTATATGGTAACTATGAAAAGGAGTCAACCAGATGTTCTACATGCACTTATCAAGGAAGACAAAGTCCCAACTGATGAAAATGAAGAGTTGGATGGATCTGTTTCCAGGATCCTGGAGGGCGATCTGAATAAACTAGGTTTCCAAGAGCAGAGAAATAATGGTAATAGGCGGACATCGAGTAGATGTTTTATGAGTGCATTATTATTTTTCTCTCTTATGCAGACACACTCATTTGAAACCTAAAGATGTTTGTCAAAATAGAAAAGCTAAAGAAGGTTGCACCATAACTTTGAATTATGAATGCAACAAACAATGCACAGGAGTCAGCTAACTTTGGATAATGCTTAAATAGATTCAAATTTAATATTGTAAGAACCGACCAACTACCCAACTTATATAGTACAATTTTGAAGGAAACAAAGTGAAGTACTGACAAGATGAAAAAGATATTGACATATGACACATTATGCAGCTTCATCATTGCATTTTATGTTTTCATTCAAATGTTAATATCATTTATTAAAATTTTTAAAGTGACTGTTCTAATTACTTCCAATTTCTCCAGTCCTCTTTTTTTTTCTTCTCTATGCTTCATTCCAGACATGACTTTTATTGTTAGCTGAAATGGAAACATTACATGCAAAACAAATTCATTTTAGATGTTTCTGCACGAACTGGAATCCTGGTTTTGGAGCTGTAATATCTGATCTGCTAAAACCAACATGTTCTTTTAAATTGGATGTTTATATATATTTTCAGGATACTTTCTGGGTCATTTTCAACTTCAAAGTGGTAAATCCAGCCTCTCTGAAGCATTTTTTTCCAGCTTAAACTTGGAATTGCAAATTTGGGAAGTTTTGGAAACACTTGTGTATTAGGTTTAGAGCATTGCAGAGTCAGATCTTGTATTTTTTATTCATACTTCATCAGAGCTAGTAATCAGGAAATACATTTTGCAAGAATTTAAATTCATACTGTCCACACATATATATCTAAAATATCCCATGATCATTGTTTAGTAATATGGTGGTTGCTTGCCACCTCCTTGAATTGAAGCGGAGACCTCTCCTATGGAGAGTTGTGTGCCAACCAGCTGAGGTGACACTGCTGACACAATATAGTATTATTCTTAATTGACTAATATTGCTACTATAACAAAGATTCTTGTGCAAGCCTAAGGTTTCCCTAAAGAGATTCCTTCACATTAACAGCATGTAGTTGAGCTTCATATGGTACCTTGGACGCAACCTTGAATCTCCATCACTATTGTCACTGCAAAAGAAACTTGGTTCACTTACCAAACATAACCACAATTGCATGAGTTTGAAATCCCTTGAAAACCAACATCATAAGATTACCAATGTGACGATCCATTCAGTTTCGAGTCCCTAGACTAGCAACATCTCAAGGTCTCTAACATTTTGAATCCTCCTAAAGAACATGTTGCGATATATTAAATCAAGGTTCGCCGTCTCGATACTGGATCCCGTACCAATACTATCTTATTATAATGTTGGTACGTGGTATGGTTTGAGATGACAATACATGCCGATTGTCAGTATGGTGCAAGACTATATACCGCTTTGATATTGGTATGGTACCCCTAGTATGGTACGGTACCGACCGATATGACAAACCTTACATTAAATCAATAGTCTCTTCACATTCACAAGGAAATGCTTGTTAGGGCCGAATAGCCAAAACATACCCTATATGCAAGTCAACCACCTAATGGGTGCGAAAGTAGCCCATGTAGGTCCTAAGAAGGAAAGTGTATCTTTTTGGCAGCTTTAGCCAAGTGGATTATAAAGCCCATTTTTCCAAACACCTTACCTAGCTATAGCTTAAACTCTTATCAGTAAAATTTGCATTTACCCAATATCTAGTCATAATTAGCAATCTTTTATAATTAGGATTCTTCTTACTAACCTTTGGGGCCAATGATCCCACGAGCAAAGTATGAAGATTTCTTTTATGGATTCCGGTGTAGAAACAATTTATAGCTTGTACTTCTATCATATCAATTATCATTTTAGCAATCAATTTCTCCCATAATGACATCTATACTACCGAGTTCCTCCACCACCGCAAACTCCGATAAGCATGATGCTTTTATTATTGGAAGAACCCAAGCACTCCTTGCAGATCCATGAAAAACCCTCACAGATCTTTTTCCAACTACTCATCAATTGGCAGGTTGCTTGTTGTATTAACTTACCTAATCCATGGAGTATGCTTTTCCTGGATTGTAAATTTATATTATTATGTAATTTATAGGAAGAGGTTGTGTTTTTTGTATATAACAAGCCATACTATACTAAAGGATCCTTTAATACATGCAAAAGTTTTTCTCTAGATCATCATTCATTTCATTTAATTATTTTTAATTCATTTCAATATTTTCTTGCTAGTTTATATGTTTATGAATTTGAACTAATCTTTTTGTTGTTAATATAATATACTTGGTTGCCAGCCTTTCAATTTCAATTACCTTTCTTACTATTTTCACCTGCCAAGGTGCTTCCCTAAGTGATCAGCTTCTTACCGAGCATCATTGCCAACCACATACGACCATTGCCTATTAAACAAATAGTACCAACTTATCTACTCATTTGGTCATTATACCATGTGCAGCCATATCAAAGTTCGCCCAAAAAGGTTGCTCCCCATCTTGTCCCAACATTGAAAGGAATGGAATGGGATGGGATGGACTAATAACTTCTAATCTTTACATGACCATTAAACAGGAATTCAAGAACACCTTAAAGATTGAAGAAAACTATTGCTGATAAGGTCTCTAGAAAGGCATTCTAGAGATCATACATTTCCTAACTCATATAGGCATGTGATTACTTTGAAATACTATAGTTCTACATTCTTCCGGTTGATATTGGAAAGACATATGTGTATATGCCACCAATGTGAATCCAGTTTCACGCGTGTGCTAGTGCCGGGCTGTAACAAGACCATTTTGCTCTAGATTAAATGGTAAGATTTTCTATGAATACTACCACTATTTTGTCAAAATGTTTTTGAAACATTTAACTAGTGCATTCCATGAGACCATTTTTTGATTACTCATACTCTATGCAAATGATCTGAAAGAAAGAAATGTAAAATAGACATTTAATCATTTAGATAATGGTAAAACCATGAGTATCAACTATAGACATTATTAAAACCATCATAACATTACAAGCCTAATTGAAGCAGCAAATCACGGACTCCATCTCTCTGAGCAGATAAGTTGCGAAGGAGCATTAGCCAGCAATGGAGTATAATAGAAGAAACCAGGGATGCCAATTTTTAGTATGTAGCAATTTTCTAGAGATGCAAGCCATTGTTTAAATTTCTGGTGAGAACCATGCTAATGACAGAGGAACAAAATCTTGGATGTGCAAGCCAATATCATCGCCTACAGATATGTCGTCGCCAATTATTAACATGCGAAACCAAGAGGAGGATATTTCGAAAAAACAGAAGGATGTAATAACGAAGACTGTACCCGAGCTTGGCGGGCGTCTTCATCGGCGGTCTTCGAGCCCTCGCCTGATGCTTCCTCCTGATCGACACTGCTGCCAGACGACACGAGCCTCGCCGTGCAGGAGGATCTTGCCGAGGAGAGCCTCCTGCGAAGCGAGAGGCGGCACCAAGATGGAGTCACCGGGGTCGAGACGGAGGGGTTGGAGGAGCCATCGATGCCGTAGGGCGGAGACCAGGGAGAGACCGCCGGCTGCCGCGAACATTGAGAGAGAAAGAGAGAGGGTTTGGAAGTGCTGGTTTATTGGTTGTTTTTAAGACAGAAGAGAAGGAGAAGGGGATGGGGAAGGTAAAGGAGAGGCTTCGGAGGGATGTAACGGCTTAATAAATTGGAATTTTTGAAAGATTTTGTGGTGTGGGAGACAGGGGATGGGGGCTTTTAGGCCGTTCCAAGTGTCCTCTCCGATGCCCACACAGTTTTGTATCACGCCAGATAGAAGCCGAGTTGCTTAGAAACACAACTCAATCCTAAATATAAACTTAAATGAGAAAGATCGCTTCATTTAGAATATTTTTTTGTTTCAAGATCAAATGAGTGATAGATATATCTGTATTATACGAATGGCTTCTCGTAAGTCTACTAGACAATCTAATTGTCCGACATTGGCACACATTTTGCTCATGGGACTCACGCTAGGATGAGTTTGTACAGAAAATTGTTATTGTTTTTTATAACTTAATTTAGGTAAAGAGTTTGCAACTTGTTGGTATACATTTTGGAGGATTACATGCATATATGCATGACATTAAATCATGGTACTTCGTATATATATATATAGGATTAGTCAATTAAGAGTATCTAAAGCTAATGGCATTGATTATTCAAGTAATGGCATATGTAGGTGCCTATGAATTTTTCAACTTATTATCCACAATATTACTATTTCATCTACCAAATATAAAATGAATAGTATGCATTTCCCTTATTTTGCCTTGGACACTAATCTAAATCCAATTCGGTACGTACCTAAATGCATCAGGCTAGACTCTGATCATGCTTTGACTTGACTTAGTTTAAATGATTCAATGAATCTAAAATATTTAGGGTTGAAATGTCCCAATCCAACTCAATTAGCCAATGAGTTGTATTCAGGTCTAAAATCATGATGTACAAAAAACAAGTTCTAGTCTAAATTATGATTGCTACTTTCGACCTAGCTTACTTGCAAGCTTAACCATGCTCCATCTAATCACCTGACCAATTACAAATTTGGTTAGATATGCAAAAATGTATTTAACTTGAACTAGCTTATAGAATGTACATAGACATCTACTTGCTTTGCAATCAGGTTAGATTCAAAATAAGTGATTGGATTAGGTCTGATGATCATCGAGCCATAAGATAGTCTTTTCTGAAGTTAGCCCCAAATCACGCAACAAAGATGCATGACATGCATAATCTATGTGAACATCAATCATGCAAGGAAGGCCATTTGATACATCATACATCTTAGCTATATCGATACATACTTTGCGACCAATACTATATGCAATTGTTACATGACACACTCAATGTCTTCTCACTTTATAAGAAACATTATTTAGCAATAATTGAAATGCTAATGCAATAATCATGTTGATTCCTTTATTTATATTAACCAACGGAAAACAAATTGCAAGATATTTTTTTTTCTTTCTTTCGTTTACAAAGAGACAAAGCTTCAACTAAGTAAATTTAAAACAAGAATATCTAAAACATTCAGCCCTAGCTAAGTCCATAAACTAAGTAGAGTGGGAAATCTTGCATGTTGATCAATACTTATCCTAGTAATAAATGGATATTAGAAGCTACAATTTTAAAACAAAGATCAAAGATATGAATTACTTGGTTTTAAAATCTGCAAAACCTACAAGATTGATGGCATTTACAAGAAGAAAATGAAATATTGGAAAGTACATGACGATATTGTTGAAGTGGGCAAAAGCTTAGTGAAGAAAGGAGACACATAAAGGAATATATTTTGCTAAAATCAAAGGGCATTTTGGAACGTTAAAATTGTGGATATTGTAAATAAAATCACCAAATAGCAGAAAATTATGGATATTATAAATATAATCAACAGAAAATAGTAGAAAATTGTGGATATTTTAAATACAATCAATAGAAATACCAGTTTCATATACTTACCAAAGTGAAGGGCATTTTGAAATGAAAAATTCTAGTTTCCTTATACAACTGGAACCAGACACATGCAAAACATGTGACCAAGAGAAAAGAAGATTTGGTTTAAAATATCTGCCGATGATTTGTCTAAATTCAACATTAACTACTATTTGACAAATTTTTGGAGGAGTCGAAGTCATAGTCCATGCCAAAATCTTTAGACTAGTCAAATTTAAGTAAACTATAAGCTCCAATCTCTAAAAAAGAGTTCACATAGAATGGATTATTCTTGCAAGCAATACTACTTGATGTTTTAGTAAAGGGTGATTTGCAAGATATTTGCACTATTTTTTTGAAAAAATGCAAATATGAGGCCCTCTTGTCTCCTATTTTGTAGATAGATTTTTTTTACTTTAAAATTTTTTGGGCCATTATACTCCAACATAATTAATTCATTAAGATGTGTTACATATATAGGCATTCATTATCATTATTTTTGCATTAACTAAGCTTGGAATGGACATTATCTTAGAATAAGCTACTTGTGTTTTAAAACAAGTTAATAGGAAGTAATTTGCTTGGCATTTAGTAAAACATATATCATATCTTGAATTGTTTAGCCTATTTTGCATGAGACTGCAATATAATTTGAGCTTTTAGTCGTCCTACTTTGGAGTTCATATCATTGATCGCAAAGGACTCAAATGAATCCAAACACTCTTTACATCTCTTTTGTTAATATTACTGCAACTAATATCTAGCACTATGATATATGCAATCCATTCAAGAGAGAAGAACAAATTGATAGATGGCTATGATCTCAGTACATGATTGTATGTGCTCTCTTATTCTTTCTCTTTCCTTGGCATTTTAGAGAGAATATAAAGGGAATAATATATCTATGCTATTATACAGTGCAAAACTTGTATATCAACTTCCGGTTAAGCATTCAGCTCTACTTATTTTCTTATGAGAGATTTTTTTCATGGTGTCTTGATTTCTTGCTTTTCATAATCACATGCATAGCACATGAAAAATCTAGTTTGGGATATAAAGGATGCATATATAAAGTAAGGATAAATTATATTTTGGTCACTAAAGTTCACATCGATTTTTTAAATGGTCCCTAAAGTTTGAAAAGCTCAAATTTTGGCCACTTTCTCGAATTGGTGCTTATGTCACAAAACATGATCCTTATGTGGCAAAAATTGCCTACATAGAGATGATGTTATATTAACCAAGGTTACTTGGCATTAAGTTGGTGAAATGTAATGATTAGAAATCTATGCTCACAAATAACATGGTATCCATGTGATGATTTTGTATAACAGATGAAAATTATTATTTTGATGATACAGCATATGAGTGATGATGTGGTGATGTACTGTGAAATTTTTTTATTCAAAATGTCCAATTGTTGAGTACCATGTCATTGCTCATATGCTACATCATCACCTATATACTACATTATCATCTATATATTGCATCATCAACTCTGTACCATAAATTATATGTTTAGTTCTCTAAATTTACAAATATTTTATATGATTCTTATAGTTAAAATTTTAATTAAGTCCTTTGATTTCTAAGTATGATTTAACATTATATATATATATATATTACTCTTGGTATTTGTTTAACTATCCTCTTCCTATGAATTTTATATTCTTGAAAATCAAAGGACCTAATTAGAGATTTTTAAACATATTGATAAACTTAAAGGACCAAATACATAATTTATGATATATGAGTAATGATGTGGCATATGGATAATGATGTGGTATATGGGTAATGGTATAGTATATGGGTGACGATGTAGCGCTTGCGGTTGAACACTTTTAAGTAGAAAATTTCATAGCACATGCCATGTAATCACCTATATACCATGTCATCACTTATTTGTTACATCATTATCCATGTATCACATCATCAAATAAAATTTTCATCTATTATATCATATCATCATCCATATACCATATCATTTCTCATATGCCACGTCATTATAAGCAAGGGTTTCTGACCATTATATCTTGTCAACTTTGCTAGAAACTATGTTCTAATGCCAATTGTCTATTTGTAGACGATTGAGCTCATTGAAATTTGTATATGAATTATTAATGAATAAAGTTATTTCTGGCAAGTTCATCATAAAAGTGCATCTTCTTTTGAACTCTTGTGATATGATGAAGTTCTTAAAACTATAATATAATCGATAAAAGAAGATTTATCGAATAGTTCTTAAACTTGTTCGTGATCAAATGATACATTATTAACAAGGATAATAACGTTTATCGAGTATAGATCGTTGTGTGTCATATGGGTTGGTTGTCTTTTTAACCAAAAATATAGAGATACTAGTAGGACATACAGATGAGATATAAGAGTACATCGTCATCGAATAGTGACTCACCTGTAGAGCGCTCTGCTATCCAAGATAGCTCGCAAAGAATATGGGCATAAGTGTTCTTCTGACCTGAGATCACCATAGTAACTTGCAAGCAACTAACTGTACTTTGATGCTGAACTTTTTGTATTTCTAATATAATAACGGAAGGCTATTGGATACAATCAAATACTTATAAAGTCGGTGTGTGAGTCAAGATAGGATTGATCCCTCCAGATTACAGGAGTTAATGCATCACTGTATCTCAATCCAATAAATCTTGACCAAGATAATCCATGTGATCTGTCAAAAATTTAAATAGATTGAAAGACAATGTGGATGACTTATCTAGGATTGACAGTTAAATCCTAGGTCATCCTGAGTATTAAGATCAAAGAGATGAATTATACGATAATCATATGCCGAGATTCTTGAATATTGCTTTGCAATTATTCAGTCTATCCAAATGTCGGATATCATTACTAGATGATCACTTCGATTAGTATAAGAAGGGATTCTTATACTACCGACTTAGTATTCAAACCTATGGAGTTACGCACAAAGTCAAATAACATAAGAAAGAATTGATTCAATATCTATGTATTCAATTTGAAAGTATGAGACTTGATTGAATATATAGATTTACTTAATTAAGAATTAAGTTATGGGTCATACGAATTAAATACTGACTATGTGCAGCTAGCACTACACATGAGACACAGGTTTGATTTCGAAGATGAATTTGATCAAATCTATGATTTGAAGAATTATAAAAGTTTGGATTCAAGTTCTAATTATTTTAGATCAGATCCAATTTAATTGAACTTAATTTTATTGAGACTAAATTGGATTAATTATCCAAATTAGATTTGAACCTAAATCCTAATTAGATTAGAATTAGCAGTCTTTTCAAATTTGATTCAAATCGTATTTAAATTGGATTCGAATTGAATCAAAATTTGAACTAAATCAGATTTGATACACTAAGCTATATTTTCCTTGCATTCTCTCATCTAATAGCCAACCAAAATGGAAGAGGAGTCCCCTTGGGCGTGCGGCATAAGGAGAGAAGCGCAAGTTGGTGCCTCTCCTACTTCTTTAGAAATCCTCATGGTTCAAATAATTTGGATTTGATTCAAACTTGGAGAGTCCTATTCCTAACCCACAAAGATATTTGATTTGATCTAGGACCTCTTGTCTATTTAAGGAGAGATTTGGAGAAGAGAGAAATCAATCAAGCAAGCAATTGAGAAGTGATCTAGGCATGAGATCACCTTGGGGGTCCCCTCTCTCTGAGCATCTCTCTCCTTTTGGGCGTCCTCCCTCCCCTTCGTGGTGTGGCATGTTGGTTCTTCCTAGCTTGAAGATCTGATCTCAAGCCTCTCCTCTCCTTCTCTCCTGAAGAGTTCTTCATCCCTCTCTCCTACGTAGTTTGGCATGCAAGCGAAGTAGAAGGTCTGAACATTCGGATCTCATGAAGCAAGAATTTTTAGAAATAATTAACCTCGATCATCATTCCACTGTGCATCGAGATAACTTTCATAAGAGTTATAAAATTTTAATTATAATCTATTCTTTCCTCCTTACATCTGATCTGATTGGATAAATTTTTTCTTCAACTGATATCAGAGCTAGGATGTATGTAATGATCGCATAGTCTAATTTTAAATTTTAAATTTTTTATCTAATTTTGAATAAAATTTTTGATATAATTAAACTTATTTTGATCTGATATTCTCTATATTTTTTAATCTGATTTTGATCAGATTATCAGATCAAAATCAGTTTCTGAATCTGATTTGTTAAAAATTTATTTTAACATAATTTTTTTATATAGATTTTTGTCCTGATTTAAAGCTTAATTATGCATGAATTTAAATCTATTTTTGATAAATTTTTGTGGATGTATTTTAATTATAAAATTGATATTTATATCAGGCTCAGAACTGAATCTATTTAATAGAGTTTCAGATATGATTTGAGTAATATATCTGCATATATTTGATTATATCTCAAACCAAATTTTTTTTTCCATACAATCATACATATATTTTGAATAGATTTTATTATTTTTTCAGATCTGAAATTAATGATTCATATGATGATATGATTAAGGTTCAAATTTAAAATTTTATGTTGTAATAATAATCTAATTAGATTAGATAAAAATTTCACATGCTATCATGTTATGAATATGATATAAATTAGAATTTTCTTTACATATATGATATGTAGTGTAGAATTATTCTTAGTAGTCAAGTACTCGATTAAGTTGATCACCAAGGCCATCCGATTATAAGAGAAAGTAGAGATTAAAGTCCTTCTCTTGCCCAATCAATGGATTCTTTTATGACGTATAGGGATGTCGATGTGATTATAACTCTTGAAGAAGAACAGTGAAAAGAATATTTAGAATTGTTCTAATTATAAATTAATTTAGATTAGTTCTAAGAGATTTATGATTAATTTTTTTTGATTTATATAAAATATTTAGATCTAAAATAAGTTTCATAATCTGAAATTAATGACATATGATGTAAG
>KE505774.1:33382-44424 GCA_000441515.1 Elaeis oleifera
GAGACTTGATTGAACATATAGATTACTTAATTAAAATTAAGCTATGGATCATACGAATTAAACACTGACTTTATGTAACTAGCACTGTACATGGGCACAGATTTGATTTTGGGGATGAATTTGATCAAATCTATGATTCAAAAAATTATAAGAGTTTAGATTCAGGTCTTAATTATTTTAGATCAGATCTAATTTAATTGAGCTTGATTTTATTGAGGCTAAATTGAGTTAATTATCCAAGTTAAACTTGGACCTAAATCCTAATTAGATGAAGATTAGCAGCTTTTTTGAATTTGGTTTGAATCGGATTCGAATTGGATTCGAATTGAATCTAAATTAGATTTAGTGCATTAAGTCATATTTTTTTTACATTCTCTCACCTAGTGGCTGATCAAGATGGAGGAGGAGTCTCCTTGGGCATGCGGCATAACAAGAGAGGTGCAAGTTGGTGCCTCTCCTACTTTCTTTAGGAATCCTCATAGTTTAGGGAGTTTGGATTTGATTCAAATTTGGAGAGTCCTATTGCTAACTTACGAAGGTATTTGATTGGATCTAGGACCTTATCTATTTAAAGAGAGATTTGGAGAAGAGAAAAATCAATCAAGCAAGCAATTGAGAAGTGATCTAGGCATGAGATCACCTTGGGCATCCCCTCTCCCTGGGCATCTCTCTCCTCTTGAGCATCCTTCCTCTCCCTTCGTGGTGTGGTGTGTGGGCTCCTTCCTAGCTTGAAGATCTGATCTCAAGCCTCTCCTCTCCTTCCCTGTTAAAGAGTTCTTCATCCCTCTCTCCTATGTTGTTTGGCGTGTGAGCGAAGTAAAGGGTCTGGACATCCGGATCTCATGAAACAATAATTTTCAGAAATCAATTAATCTCGATCATCATTTTACTATGTATCAAGGTAACTTTCATAAGAGTTATGAAAATTTTAAATTATAATCTATTCTTCCCTCGTATCCGATCTGATCAGACAAATTTTTCCTTCACGTATCACCTCGGTTAATGCTATATCATCTCCATTTAGATAGTTTTTTGCCATATAAGCACTGATTATTGCTAGCTGGGATTTTCTATGATATCAAAATCTGAGAAATGATCATATTAAAATAATTCAAAAAATAGAGAAAATAAGTTTGAGCTTTTTAAACTTCAAGAACCATTTAGAAAATCAACCTAAACTTCAAGAACCAAAACATAATTTACCCTAAAATTAATCATGAAAGTTACAAATGTCAGGTAGGTTGATGGTAGTTTGATTCAGAATTCTCATGTGCAAATCAAATAGGTAATATTTGAGAAAAAGAGGGTGGAAAATGGAAATGCATAAGCCCCAATCATGAGAGTTTCCTTTATAACAAAGTGTTGAGAAATTATATCCTACACCCAGTACACCAGCTTAGAGATACAATAGGCCAATAAAACTCCATCACATGGACCTTCTAGTCACCTAGAAAAAAGGACCAAAGAAGCCAAATATTAGCTAAGCGCCCTTCCCTTTGTGCTGATGTACAAGCCAACAAAAATCCTCTCACAGTGTCGCTGATAGGATCGAGACACATGACATGGTAGGAGTGATTGGGGAGGGTGATGGGGTGGGGCATATCCACTTCATGGGAGGATAGGAGTGCAAGGCATAGTAGGAAACCTAGACGAGATCACCATAGTAGATAAGCTTGTAGTAGAGGTTATAGTCGAAGGGCTCAAGGAGGCTGGCCTAGTTGGTAGCACTGTGGTAGTGGCACCATGAGGCAGTGATGGGACCCTAGGGGGAGTGGAAGGAGAAAGTCAGAGATGAGGTGATAGAGGCGGGTGAGGGTTCGAAGAGACATGATCTCCTCTAGTTGCTTGCAATAGGAAGATAGATGGTAAGTTGGGGGCTTGAAGGAGGCTATCGCTGCTGGCAGCGGCAATAGAAGAATCTAGATCTTTGCTGAGGTTAGAAGTGGGGAGAAAAGGGGAACATCATGCCCCAACCTGATGGCCCAAGCCGAGCATGTGATAGACAATCCACATTCATAGGGTTTAAGCCTATAGAATTTGCAATTGCTCCCCTTTCTCATAAATATATATAATTCCAACTCAAGTAGTGGTAGATAAGCAATAATCAACTTAATATAATTATTCAAAAGAATCTACAAACTTAAAGAATCACATAAAAACTCATATAAATATTCTAACAATTTATTCAAAGAAAGATAATTTAAATTTTCTAGATTCTATGCTCCTCATAGCTCAATCCTAAGTCTTGACTACTCCGCTTCATTTGGAAAAAAAAAAGAAATATGGTGTGAGTTTTATAGACTTAATAAGTTATCAAAATCTCTAGCTAGTTTAATTAAATATAAATTTTAATTGCATGATTTTTTCAAAATAAAATATATCGATGAAATATATCATATTAATCAACATAAAATTCAAAATATATAATATATTTGATCAAAATAATTTTTTAAGATAACCTAGTATCGATCATCTACTCTCACTCTCCTAGTACCCATAACTTGACCACCGTCAGCTCATGGCAAGCTCCAAAAAAGATTAGATTTTAACTACAATATACTGTCAACCGATCATGTACCAGTGATTGCCCCCACTAGAGGTTCAAAACAAAACTTGCTTTGATATCACATGAATAATATATTCCTATCAGTATGTGGTAGTGACCATCCCCGACTGACTAAGCTTGAAAGGAAGTTAGCTTATGACTAGAATACACTATTAACCAACCTGTGCTAGTTATTGCCCTATTAGAGAGCCGAAAGGAGACTAGATCCTGAGTCTATGTGATCAATCAGACTAAAAAACAACAAAATCGGTGAAATACAATTCATATTCACGTAAATCATATTATATTCAATCCAACAATTTACAAATCATTTCCATATTGGAGCTGGGATCATAATAAGTTGGGTCGGAGCATGAAAGGGAACAACATTATCTCCTTCGACTACTTGTGAGCGGATAGGAAGAAGAATGGCAGGTTGACGGCATGAAGAAGGCCACCATCTCTGATGGCGGGTGAGAAGGATCCATATCTTTGCTAAGGGAGGGCACTCTAAAGTACTTTTGGTCGGCATTGTAAAAACACCTAATGCAAAGTGTTATATCTAGCACGAGGATTTTTGTGAGCATCCGTAAGTACAAACTAAAGAAGAGCAAAATGGCTAATATGGACCTCGATCAGTCAGCCCCGAAGAGGGCTTCCTTGTCAGAGGCTTCCAAGAGGTCAAATCCACTTGCCAAGAGGGCGAACCCCCATGAAGTTTTGCTCTTTTAAGGGAAGGAAAAGCAGCCGAGATGGACCTCAATCAGCTGGCTCCAGAGAGGGCTTCCTCACTGGATTTCACCCAAAGGCCAGATCTAATAGTAAAGGGGGCGAAGGCATCGTCCTCACATGGATCTACCCAAAAGAGTGGATTCATGTAGCCGAACACCGAAAAATCCAAGTCCCAAGTGGTCTAGGGGTCCGGAGATTCCAATGTGAGACATCAAAGGTAACTAACAAGGAGATTGTGATGCTTGAAGAAAGATTCAACGATATGGTGGTTTCTTGATGGATGAGATCGAACGCTCCTCCAGCTGATAGAAAGCAATTTATTGGGAAAGTTCTTCAAAAGGTCTACCTTTAGATTTGTGCACTATGAAATAAGAATCTAGTGAAGGGTGAAAGGAGAACTCCATGTCTCCTGACTCTTAGAGGGTCTTCTTCTCTTTGACTTATCCTCATAAGAGGTGAAGAGCAAAGTCCTCACAAAGGGTCCATAGTCTCCTGCACGATAAATCTTGGCCTTAAAAAGCTGGGGGCCTAACTTTAGACCTGATAGAGAGTCAATCAAACAAGCCAAAATTTTGGATTAGACTACCAGATCTCCCACCGGAGTTGTGGGAAAAAGAGAATATTATGAAGATAGTCTCCAAAGCTAGGACCCCATTATTCTAGATGAGTTTTGCAAGGGTGTGTCTTCTCATGGATATCTCTAAATCTATCTATCTAGCAGCCAAAATTTGGGTGGATGATATATTGGTATGGCAGTAGTTCACCTATAAGGAGCTACTAGAAAATTGCTATAATTGGGTGTACTATAGAAGAAGGTGATTGCTCAAAAGTCCGCAATATCAACACTAAGCTAGCTTGTAGACAATGGATTCGAGTGGCCAGAGTTCCTATCTCCAACACTCAAATATCAACTGATTAAAGGTCATCTACTCTGACTCCAGTGATTAGCCAACAACTAGAAGGATGGTCGCATCTAAAGAAGGTAGTAAGAAATCACCACCTAAGGTGGTTCCAGGGTCACAATTTTCTACTAAGGTCATGGGATCTACATTTAATCCACTGGAGATGGTCAAGAACGAGGGAATCACTGATCCACAAAATATAGAAATAGTAATGACATCCTCAGCATAGGTGGAGGCAGTGACTATTGTAACAAAAGAGAAAAGAAAGGATCCCCAATACAGATATCCAAGCCAACCACTTCTCCAGGATCCTATTCTCTCCCTCAAATAGAGGTTCTCATTCTACAGAGTCAATTATCATAAGAAGTGGACAATCAAAAGCTGCAGCGGTTACTATGTCTACTTCAAGATAGAAGATCCCTGTTGTTCATGCTCAAAATGCAGTGTGGAGACCAGTGGAGGTGACACCAATATCTGATGCCAAAGATGCTGAAGGGTTGGAGCTAGTTTACCTACTATATCAGCTAGTAATATTATTGTGTCCCATGATAAGTATGTTCAATCACTAAAATCTGTGCTTAATCAAGCTGATCACTCCAAAAGAGAATTATCTTGTTCAAAAATTTTCCTGTTTGGGTGACCAGCACATAGAACCTAACAATACAAAGTCCATGATAGGTGATTTGGGTGCTCAACCTTAGTTTCACATCATCAATGAAGATATTAGCTTGGAACTATAGGGGAGCAGCTACATCCCTATACTAAAGCCTTGATCCATCAACACAGTCCTATATATTATTTTTCAGAAACCAAACTCTTTGCAATGCAATTAATAAATTAAAGAATTATGGGCCCAATTTGAGGAGTGTATATGATTCCTAGATAAATTCTTCGTGCACTGTGCACAGTGCATGAATGCGCGCACTGCACGTGGTGATTGGCTCACGCACGGGGCCAATGAAAAATAATTTTTTTTTCGCACGCTGTCCAGCCCCACGCGTAAGCCAATCACCGCACGTAGTGCACAAAGAATTTTTTATGATTTCTGCTATGGGCCTTCTTGATGGAATCACTATTTGCTAGAGAAAAGATGTGGGCTTTACTTTTTTCATCCACAAATAGCCCGTGGCATCATCACTCCTCAAGTAGGACTAACCTAGATCATAGGTGTTGTATATGCAAGCACCAATGAGATTGAACGCAGATGTCTTTGGATCGAAGCCATTTCAGTTATGTCCCTAGGGTTGCCTCTTCTTCTAATTGGTGACTTTAATTGTATCAACTCCTCTGGAAATAAGCAAAGGGGATAACCTTTTAGGGTGAACAGAGAAGTTAGCAAATTTTGGATCTTTCTTCAACAATTTGGCCCTATAGATCTAGGATTTCATGAACTCAAATACACTTGGAGGGTGCTTGGTTGGGGATTGTGAGGGTTTGGAATCGGAATGAGAATGGGTGACTTTCATTCCAATCATTTGGTTCGGAGGAGTTTCATTTCGATTTCGATTCTGGAGTGGAATAGGAATGGCCCAAGCTACATAAAACTCAATCCCTACTCTCCTCTATGAATTCAAATTTTCATTCTAATTTCAATTTCGATTTTGATTCCAATCACAAACCAAGCACTTCGGAGGATTTGGCTATTCCGATTTCGATTTCAAGCCACTCCGATTTTCATTCCGATTTCGATGTCGATCGTGAACCAAGCACCCCTTGGTGTAATAACCAGTGGGGTCTTGCATGGGTCTGGGAAAGACTTGACAGGGCCTTTGCTTCTGATAATTGGCTTGATCCTTTTCTAGAGGCTAGTATTAACCATCTTAGTAGATATACTTCCGATAGGTAAATTCTGGTTACATTAAAACGACATTCAGCAAGTGATCCATTAGACTTGGTATTTGTTGCAGTCAAGGGCTCATGGCTCGGTACATGAAGTATTGTCTGTTTTAACCTATATCCCATAACTCTGGGGCCATATGGACCATTTTTGGACCTCACGATTTTGTCCCTTAAAAGATGCCTCATGTGGAAAGGATGGTCTCTTCCTATATAAGCTAGATTCTTCCTTGACTCCAATCAATATGGGATTAATGATGCCCTTTCTTCTACACTACAACAATATTGTAAGGGTCATCATTCTCCTAGACTTAAATTATCAAAACTCCTGCATAATACTAAAACAACCCTTAAGAGATGAAAAAGGAACATTGGCAATCTTTTTAAGAAAGGATAATAGTTAAGTAACAAAATTCGTCGATTGCAAATAGCAGGGACTACTCTTGGTGGTCTCACAGACTAGCAACATCTACACCTTCTTGCTCTTTGAAGAGACTGCCATAAAAAACTGCAAATGCAGGAGATATTATGGAGGAAAAGGCCAGCTAAATCCACATAGCTTAAGGATAGTGATACAAATACCAGATTTTTTTCACAAATCTATAATTCTAAGATAGAAACCACATTACTAGACTCAAAACCAATCAAGGAAAGATGGAGGATCAAACTCAAATAAATCAAGCTCTCTTTGATTATATCCAGCAAAGATGGTTTGCTGTCTTTATTCAACAGGATCTTAAGTGTCTGGTGGTGTTATTGGAGGTCTCAGTGGAACAAATATAGCTTTGACCAAAGAGAAGGCGGCGGAGGAATAATGGATGCTCTCCAAAATATGCAAGCAGACAGGGCTCCAGGGTCGGACAGCTCCCCACCCTTCTCTTTCATGAATTTTGGCACATTATCAAGGGTGAGGCTACTCATGCAGTTCAACATCATTTTAGAACTACTAAGTTGTTTTGGGATTGGAGAAAGATAAATATTATTTTATTCCTAAAATAGCAATCTTGAAAAAGCTAAAGACTTTCGGTCCACCAGTCTGTGCAACATCACATGTAAATTAGTGGCTAAAATACTAGTCAATAGGCTCAAACCTATCCTTCCCAACATCATTTGCTCCGAGTAGCAGGGCTTCATTCAAGGTCGGCACATCACTGATCAAATCTTGCTTAGCCAAGAGATCATGCATTCATTACATAGAGCTCCATCCTCCTGGAGTTAGATCATGCTCAAACTTGACATAGAAAAGGCCTCTGATTGGATACATTGGGCCATTTTATTCAAATAATGGGTCAATTTGAGTTTCATATCAAATTCATTCAATTGATCAAAAGATCATGAACAATATCTACTATGCCTCGTGAATCAATGGATCACCTTCCAGCTGGTTTACTTTATCTCGTGACCCTAACAAGGCTGCCCTGTATCCCCTTATTTACTTCTAATTTGTTCGGAGATATTTTCGAGTTTCCTTCACCATGCAATTCAATGTCATATTCTCAGAGCTTTTAAACCTTCTCGGGAGAGACCTTCCTAATCTCATGTCTTCTTCATAGATGATTGTCTATTAATCACAACGGCCGCAACCAGGGACAGTATCTGCTTACGATCAATCATTGAGGCTTACTGCTCATTATCAAGACAATCTATTAATGTAAATAAATATGGTATAACTTTGAGCCCATCAACACCTATTGCTCTCAAATCTTAGATCAAGGGGACTTTCCATGTCTGAGCAAAGAATAGCTTGATGTATCTTGGTGCACCCTTATTAGGTTCTTAATTGAAGCTCATGGATTTTAATTTTATGGTTGGCAAAGCGACAATCAGGATTGAGAATTGGAAGTCGAAGGATCTCTCCATAGTACGAAGAGCAGCCCCTGTTTGATCTGTGTTATCTTCGATACCTATATTCTGCATGTCATCAGTGTCAATGCCAATGTTGGTCCTTACCAAACTAGAAAAAGATTTTTGAGCCTTCCTATTGGGCCCCAGTGTTGATCAAAGAGGGCTTAAATTAATTTCATGGGAGTGAGTGAGCTTACCTAAGGCTAGAGGGGCCTTAGCATTGTTGATCTCGCAAGTATTTCCATGCAAGCTAGCTACCCAAATTATTCTCAATCTTGATTCCTTTGGGCCAAGCTTGTGTTTGCAAGGTATCATCTCTCAGGTAACTAGTTCAAGTATCAGCGGTTGAGAAAATGCTCCATAATCTTGAAAATGATGGGTGAATGTGGGCTATTATACAGTCTCATTTCATCTATACCATAGGAACAGGAGCAAATATTAATATGCTAAAGGACCCATAGATTGGTACTACTCCTTTATCAAGATGGCTGATCCCTATGAATACTGATATGAGCAATCTGGAATTCCAAGTGCAGGACCTTATAAATTCTTACCATTTTTAGAACCAAGACAAATTGATGGCTATATTTCTAGCTGAGATGATGAACCAGATCTATAAGATTCTTTTTGCAAAAGAAAATTGGTTTGATCAGCTTTGTTGGGGTCCTAAAAGGCTGCATTAAGTTACTACTACAGAAATGTATGCTCTAGTTAAGACTAACTCTTTGTCTCATATCCCCTATAATTTTAAGAGTATTTGGAAATTATGCATTCCTATGAGGATCAAAACATTTCTATGGAGACTATTCTTGAACAGATTGCCAGCCAAAAAACTTTTGTATACCTGGGGCATCATAGATGAAGCTAACCTCAATTGCGATATTTGTCAATCTATGGTTGAGGACACGGAATATGTTATATTCAATGTCCTTTTGCTATGGCCTATTGGAATAACTTGCAGCACATTGGTGGACTTGGCTCTACCCTTACATCCTTGCCAGTTTCGATTGAACATTTAACTAATACTCGGGTAGGGATGAGAGGTAGAGCCCTGCTTGCCTGTGTTGCTTACTTGATTTGGGAGGCCCAAAATAATAGAATATTTCGATAGACTTCATCCCTACCTACACTGCTAGTAAAAAAGGCATTCTATTTCTACTCCTAAACCATCAGTGGCATTCTATGATGGCTCCGTTAAGGTACTAGGATAGCACTTTTGTTGAGTGGATATCTGGCCAGAACATCATCTCTCAAGACCTTTTCGGTACTGCGCAATGCAGCAGGAAGAAAGAAGAAATAAACAGAAAACAATCAAATACGTGGGTCAGTCAAAAAAGAGCTCGCCTCCACGAAGCATGCAAACTTCACTATGAGAAAAGAAATATTACAAGAAAAGATCTCACTTTCAACCCTCGTACACCCAATTCCTTCCTTACAGAAAGTTCTCTCTCACAAAAACTCTCTCTAGGAAGATCCCCCTGAACTCCTGAAGCGACCGCTGTCCGCTGTCCAAGAGCCTCCTGCGCCTTCTCAGCGTCACGTGCTCTCTCTCTTCCTGGGTTTTCAACTTTCTGTGCGAAACCATCCGCATCTGCATCCGCATCCACAGGCCACCACACATGGGTACTCTCCCGTGAAAACCAAGCCACACAAACCACCACACCCTTCTGTTTCATGATCACAGCCTTTTAAAGGCTTAAACGACCCAATTAGAACCTGTTTAGGAGTCCTAATCAGGCCCAATCAAGCCTCAGAACATTGGATCATCACCGCAATCAACTCATGCCCTCTGATCGCACGTCGATCCACGGAACAGTGCCGTGGACCATGCGAAATGCGTGGGAAATGCCCACACGGTCCACACGGTGGGCCATCGACCGTCCGATCCACGGTGGACCGAGAAATAAGCTCCAAACGAATGCTTGGGCCTGGGCTGGCCTGCGCATGGGCCTGGGCCGTGCCTGCGCCGCACGTCGAGTCTGGGCCTAGTCTGGGCCTAGGCTGGGCCCGCCCGCTGGGTCACGCCCTACGCGCGCCCAGCCCTCACGCTAGTCGTGCCTGGGCCGCGTCCCGTCGTGCGCAGTCGCACCATCGCCGCTCCATCGGCCCGCCACCGGCTGTGGCCATCCTCCACCACCTCGGATTCCGTGCCGACTTCAAAAGTGCATATCTCCTCCGTCCAAGCTCCATTTGGATGATCTTGATCTCGTTGAACTCCATTTTTCATCGCGGATCTCACTGTGGACTCAATATGGATCGAATATCGAGGTATCAAATCTTAATAATCTCTATATCGACTCGATATTCGACCTCTTTCTAACTCTGAGAGCTTCTGGATCTCCTCGCCCCCATGCCCTGGGGCAATCGCCTGCTGATCATGGATGGGCAAACATGGGAGTCGAGCTAGGCTGCTCGATTCCATCTCCGTCGAATACTGTACTCCTCTTGACCTGAGACCTACTCGGGGCATCATCTTGCAACAATAGGAATCTCACCTTGCGACGTCGTTTCCTCCTCCCGAGTCTCCTGTCTCGTGCCCGATCCACCTCTATCTGGAGCTCCACCTCGCTCTGAGCTCCTCCTGGCTCTTGAAGCTCCACCTCACACTGAGCTTCCTGCCAGGTAATAATATTCTCTGCTTCTCTTCTTCCCTCTAGCACAATCCTATCACCACATAGCACCCTCAGAATTTCTCCACCAGCTACCATCCTGTAGCCTCTCAAATTTAGTCTACTCAGTGAGATAAGATTCTGCCTGAAATAGGTATATATCGGACCTCCCCAATCTTCTTACGGCACCATCATGTATCCTCCAACTGACCGTTCCGATGCCTCTGATCGCACAGCTTGATCCATCTGGCAGATATACAGTACCCTCATTGTTCTCCAGGAAACAAACTACTCATCTCTACAACATACATGATAGGTATATACAGAATCTAAAATCTACTGCTGGAAAGAAATAGATACCTCGTCAGATGTCTCCAGGATATCTCCCTCTGAATCACTACTGGCCGTCGCCATAGCAGCCATTGTCTGATTTTTGAGTTGAGGATAATCTCTGGCTAGATGCCCCAACTCCTCACACCGATAACATCTAATTTTGCTCAAGTCCCTTCTGGACTTGGACCGCCCTCGTCGCGATCTTCTGTCGCTCCATCTACCGCCTCCTATTTCTCTAGA
>KE505774.1:45542-60052 GCA_000441515.1 Elaeis oleifera
AGCAGGAAGAATGAAGAAATAAACAAAAATAATTAAATATATGGATCAGCCAAAAAAGGGCTCGCCTCCATAGGGCATGCAAACTTCACTATGAGAAAAGAAATATTACAAGAGGAGATCTCACCCTCAACCCTCGTACATCCAATTCCTCTCTCACAGAAAATTCTCTCTCACAAAAGCTCTCTCTAGAAAGACTCCCCTGAACCTCTGAAGCGACCGCTGTCCACTATCCAGGAGCCTCCTGCGCCTTCTCAGCATCGCGTACTCTCTCTCTTCTTGGGTTCTCGACTTTTTGTGCGAAACCGTCTGCATTCGTGTCCGCATCCACAGGCCACCACACACGGGTACTCTCCCATGAAAACCAAGCCACACAAACCACCACACCCTTCTGTTTCGTGATCACAGCCTTCTAAAGGCTTAAACGACCCAATTAGAACCCGTTTAAGAGTCCTAATCAGGCCCAATCAAGCCCCGGACCGTTGGATCGTCACTACAATCAACCCACGCCCTCCGATCGCGCACCGATCCACGGAAAGTATCATGGACCGTATGAAACACATGAAAATGCCCACGCAGTCCACACGGTGGGTCATGGACCGCCCGATCCACAGTGAACCAAGAAATAGGCTCCAGGCGAGCGCCTGGGCCTGGGCCGCGCCTGCGCCGTGCGCCTGGCCTAGGCCGGGCCCACCCGCTGGGTCGTGCCCTACGCGCGCCCAGCCTGCGCACTGGCCGAGTCCCGCCGTGCGCGGCCTCACCGCCGCCGCTCCACTGGCCCGCCACCAGCCGTCGGCCATCCTCCACCACCTCGGATTCTGTGCCGACTTCAAAAGCACGTATCTCCTCCGTCCAAATTTCGTTGGGTGATCTTGGTCTGATTGGACTCCATTTTTCGTCGCGGACTTCATTGTGGGCTCAATATGGATCGAATATCGAGACATCAAATCTTAACAACTTTAACTCACAACGCCACCCTCAACAATATGTTAATCTCATGGCTAAAACTTTGATACTGCTGTAAATGATCTCAAATCAGGAGTTGCCTTTGTAATTTGGGATGACACATATAGACTAATTAGAGTTGGGTTAAGACAGTTAGTTCTGTCCATAGTTTCTCAAGTTGAATTAGCAGCTACTTGGTTTAGTATCTCAATCACAATAAATGAATTGTGGGCACATCATAGACATATATGGCTAGAGTGTGGTTCTCTAACTATGATCAAATGGATTACCAATACCTCCTCAAGCAGGGAGAAAATATTCCTCTTCTAAATGATATTAAAAAGTGCTATCCAACATTTCGAGAATTACGGTGTCTCACATATTCTATGAAGCTAACAGAGCTGTGGACTTTTTATCTAATGTACCTCTCACCAGTGATGTTAATTATTATCATAGAGACACATTATCTGTTGAATTGTTTGACATTTTTATGGCTGATTGCAGAGGCGTTCAAATTATTCGAGCACCATGAGGATGTATACCAATGGGCAAAGTAGGTGGAAAAGTTTCCTGATATCCTTTTTATGCAGGTGCTAATGCTGATACTTAACCTAGTGACATCCATAACTCTGGCAAGGAGAAGGTGGATTTATGACTACCCCAGTGAGATGGCAGTGATCATCTGGCACAACATCATTTAGCTCCAAATCAAATATGGGGGCTGCATTATGGGAGTTCTGGAGATAGTGTACCACTTCCTATGCATTACTTGACCTATTTAAACTGGTTCACTTGTATTGTAATGGATTTTGCTCATATCAGTGACATTATCTATACTGGACATAAGCGGCTGGTGGGTGCAGAATCGAGGATCTTAGCCAGGATATTGGCTGCCAGACAACTCCTTTGAGATTATTAATTCACTCTGGTGTTGATGATATGTGTTTCGGCAATCTAGTTCTCTCATCCCTGTTCAAAGATTATGAAGTAGTTGAGAGGCTCCCTACTCTGATTATGTGCTAGGTTGATCTCTTCTTCACCTTGCTGTCTACTGGTTTGGGGGCTCACTATTGTTAGTCATTCTTTATGCCTCGCTAATTTATATATTTTACATCATGCAAATTTGAGATATTTTTTGTATGGGAAGGCAGCTCGGATTTCTGGTTCTGCTATTATGAAGATTTATTATTTTGCTCATCTCAGGACTGTATTACATATACTCTACCATATGGAGAGCAATGGAACCTTTATGTTATCCAGATTACTGTCCATTATAAGCATCAACAGCTGCATTATGGGTATTTTTCTTGTATCCTATAACCATCTGGCACAGCCACTCAACTTTGATTTAGTTTTGTCGTCCTCTTATTGTTATCACCATGTGAACCTTGGCTTCTATACTTTTTTTGATGTCTGGGTTATATTTTGTGTCCATGCTTGTGGATCAATAGATTGATATCTTGTAAAATGTGGATGATTTATTTCTAATACAGCTTCATCAATAAGTTTTGCTCTCTGAAACTAAAAAAAACTGTCAGTAGAAAATTAAGCCAGAATCTTGGTTTCTACCCAGTTCACCTTCAGTTCAATTCAATTTCTCTTACTTTTCTATTCTTTCCATCTCTGTTCTCCAAGTTCGAACTGACTTAAGTATCGAAGGGTCAAGAATCGAAGAATTTCCATTCGGTTTCTTGACTGATTTTGCAAATTGAAAGAGTTTTCGTAAGATCGTAAGGATCGCTCCAGTCTAATCTCATCCAAATCGATTTACTCTATTTCAGATTTTGAGTTCTGAAGCAATAGATTGATCTTTTAAGAAATATAAAATAAACCTAACACGGGCAAAATAATTTGGTTTCTCATGCCACAAGAATGAGCCAGTATCCTTTGCATAAAAGAAAGAACATTACTTACCAAAAAACAAACCGCCTTCTTTCGTTATACGCTACTGTACGATGATCGACTAAATGCATAAAATCACTTTAAGTTCGCATGGGTCAGGATGTAACTTCGAGCAAGAGGATTCATGGTCCATCGCATGAGTCTACCGTTGGATCGTGCGCTCGGTTTGCAGATATATACCGTTATGCAAAGGTAGTTTCCCGTGAACGATATGCTTCTTTTTTTTTTCTCGCTCGCTCTTTCGTCGTGTTTGTGCTCTAAGAAGCGGACGACTCCCTGGCCGCCGGTGACGTCTAAATCCCACAGGCAGTCCGATCTCGGCCTCTAGGTCGTCATGGGCCACATCAAGAGCCCGACTGCAACCTTCGATCTCCGCTGTCCCGATCTCTGCCTCCCCTATCGTCCAGAACGTCCTACTCAACCACCTCATGATCCCACCTCAGAACCCCGCCACTCCTGCATCCGCCGCCGCTAGGCCTCAGTAGAACCGCTTCGGATCCGCAACAATCCCAGCGTTTTATTAATCGGCAACAATCCCGCAAAGTGCGAGACTATTGTTATAGAGGCGCGCAACGTGTTTCTTATGCATGCGAAAAGGGCGTTGCACTTTCGGTTATTCATGCGAAAAGGGTGTGGGAGCAACTGCGAGACGTTCCTCTCGGTTATGTTTTTTTGGCTGCATCCAACAAGTGCGTGACGTTCGTCTGCTGCATGCAAAAAGATAAGATAGAGAGCACAGTTCAGCCATCTTCACTTGTGTAATCTTTCGGTTGTCATAGAACATAATGGGAAAACCACAGAACAGTGAATCAGATTTAGGACATATTGCAGAACAGTAAAACAAAGAATTTGAGGGAGGGGAGCTCATGACAGTAATAAATGTATAAATTTTAATAGTTAATGAAATAAGTACAAACTATGGAGAGATATATGGTAAGGAGATTTTAATGGCCCGTCCATTAGTTGGCTGGACTTCAACTTTTAAACCCTGTTAACCAAAAGTGTAACTTTCGGTCCATCAAAAATAAGAATCTAATTTTTAAGTCCTCGTGAGACAAAACCATCCTCAAATCAAATACAGAAGTTCTGGTTTCCTACTTCCCTCTTCCCGATGAGAAACTCTTTCTATCTTCCCTCTTTCCGACGAGAAACTCTTTCCCATCTCCCTACTTCCCTTTTTCCGGCGAGAAGCTCTGGTTTCCATCTTCCCACTTCTCCTCTTCCTGACGAGAAGCTTCGGTTCCATCTCTCTACTTCTTCTCTTCCCGACGAGTAGCTCCAATGATCTGTTTCGTATCCTTTCTTTGACACTATCGACGGCAAGAGCTGCGAGGGCAACGATGATGGAGGTGGCGAGGGCTACAGTGCTGTTCTATGGCTTTTCTTCGACGGCAATGACGACGGAGGTGGCAGATGCGGGTGGACGCAAGGCTGACTGATAATTTCTTTTTCCTCTCTTCTCTCTTCTCTTTTTCTCCCTCTTTTCTCTCTCAATGGATTTTAGCAATTTCATTTACCGTCTTATTAGAGCAAGGGTTCTCTTATTTTTGAATAGGACTGCATTATGTGGAGCAGAGGTTCTCTTGATAGCCTAATCCTCCATTAGTGCTTATTTCAAAAATTCTATGACAAATAAAAATAATTAGCAAGGATTTACAAAAATAATTTGCTCACAAGCTTTCAAACAGATTTTGTTAAGATTCAATCATTCCTTTGAACACATACATCAATCATGGACTTCTATCTTTCTTAATGCTGCTAGATTGACCTAAGATTCTATTATTGTTTATGAAATAGAATGATGCTTTTCTAGCAGTAGCTTTGCATTCATAATTTTTTTTTAGATGTTTTGAGTTTATTTTGATTGATATATATTTACAATATTACAATGATGTTTTTAATATGTATCATTTGAATTTAATTTGTGATGCAGTATTACGATGGGTAGTTCAAGGGGAGGCAAAGAATTTTATGTTAGCCCAACAAATATGGTGAATGGAAGGTACTATTTCAGCCACTACATCGAGATTATGAACATACTTATGAAGTCCATGTTCGAGGAGTAGAAGGTAAGGGTGGCTGCGACTCCAACTGGCCATTTGCTTCGGCTTCCATATATCAAACAGAGCAAGCTATTATTAAATGCATTGCTCTCCTTCTGAGATGATGAAATGAGGGCTTTAGGTTTGGTAAGACTGTGGTTTTTTTATGGGGACTGACATTGCCTTCATCTTTGGTTTGAGGACTACGGGTGATGATGTTGAATTATATAGGAAGGAGAGGGTTCAGTCGGACCTCATCATCTGATTTTTGATCATGACCACAAGAAGACTACTAGAAATTTAGTTAAAATAAATTGATGTCTCTTGTTGGAAAGTTTGGATTGTAGGATAGAGGACTTTACTAAGTATTGGATTCTTTATCTTTTATAACTATTCTCTTTCCAACTGTATGCTACCATGTTCCTAAGGCATTATGTCCATATCTTGATGATTTAGACCATCTAGGATCATTTAGTTGGGATCTTGCAGTTTTTTTTTCGACAACAGATCTCTAGCTTAGTAAAGAGTGTGCACATAAGGAACATGACCGAAAGAGGCTCTGCTTGGTATATGGACGGATGTATGATGACTATGGTAATAAGCTTGTCTATGTTTACTTTAATTTAGTTATTTGATGGTCAATCTAATATAGTATCAGTTACTTTAGTATAGTACATAATTAGTCTAGCATGGTACATAGTCAATATAGAATGATACACTGTTAATCCATTACGGTACATAATTAATTTATTATGGTACACAGTTAATATATTATGATACATAGTTAATCTATATTGGTATATAGTTAATCTATATTGGTACATAGTTAATTTATTATGGTACACAGTTAATCTATATTGGTACATAGTTAATTTACTATGGTACATAGTTAATATATATAGATATACAATTAATCTATTATGATATATAATTAATCTATATTGGTACACAGTTAATTTATATTTATATACGGTTGATTTATTATAGTATACTGTTAATCTATTATGGTACATAGTTAATCTATATTGATACACAGTTAATCTATATTTGGTGCACAGTTAATACATATTGGTACATAGTTAATATATATTGGTACACAGTTAATTTATTATGGTATATAATTTATTTATATTGATATACAGTTGATTTATTATAGTACACAGTTAATCTATATTGGTATACAATTAATTTATATTGGTACATAGTACATCTATTATAGTATATAGTCAATCTAACATTGTTTTGATATGGTATACAGTTAATTGAATATGGTACATATTTAATCTAATATTATTTTGGTATAGTATACAATTAGATTTCTCTAAAATATAATGCTTATATTGCTTTATTTGTGCAGGCATGGGTTGTTGAGCATGCCAATAGTCTACTTGAAACCATAAACCACCATTCATTTAACCCTATCTTTTACGTTGGAGCAATGCCCCATTCCCTCGCAAGGTGGAGGTGATCATCGAAGCTATAAAGAAATTAAAATGATTTGAGGTATTAGCTTTTGTATCTAACATTATACAAATTTCAAAAGAAGCATAACTAAATTTTTTTTATCCAGAGGATAGATCCTAAGAAGGATGAGTTGCACCTCCCGTCACAAGGAAGGCCACAGGAGGCGGTTCTAATACAAAGTTAGGCACATACAAATTTGAATTTTTTTATTTTAGTACTTTATATTAGTTACATAACTCATATATTATTTTTATTTGGTACACAGTAAAGTCCACCCGTACACACTTATAATGTCATTGCACACAATTGTTGTTCTGCTCCATTCTTTTTCTTGTTTGTATTATGTAATTGTCTTCATGTGCCATACACTTATGTCCGTTTGGCATATAGCTGTTACATACTGGCATGCTGTTTGGTACATTATATTTAAATGGCACACTTAATTTTCACTATGTAAGAACACATATAGCTCCTCACCGCACATTACCTATTGCCTATAATCTTTAATATTTTTGTGATGTTTCAGGTTTCGTCATCTAGCCAGTCCAAACAACATCCAATTCATGCTTTAGAGACACGTATGGTAGTAGTTGAGAGGTCCTTGATTTATCATAGTTTCTACTTAGAGGATCCTCAACCCATCTAGGATGTTGCAACGGAGGATGCACAGATTTTTGCCTTCAAGAGGCTTTCGTGCATCAAGAAGATACTCCGTGACAAGGGTTTAATGCCGGCAGATGATATTGCAGGTATGGATACAGATCCTGCTGAGGTGAGTATGATGCTGTAGTTGTAATACGAAAATTTAGATATGATGTTACTTTGACCTAAATAATCTTAATTATTAGGTGAGGGCATAGCATTCTGTTGTACGTGAAGAGCCCTATCCAACTGAAGTGGACCCTACTATTCCTCATAGTAGTGAAGCTATGGAGGTAGTTTTATTAATTTATGGTTAAAGATATGATTTTATATTATAATAGGAATGGTTATTGTGTCTAACATGTTTGTTGTTAACAGGTTAGTTTTGTAGCTGAAGTTGACTATGAGAAGGATTGTGCCGCCATGAAATATGTGTCCTCATTATGTAGGCGAGTGAAAATGGGAGCTCGCGAGAGAAAGCCTATGGAGAAGGGAAAGGCCATATCATACCTTCCTAAGATCTATAAACCCGTAAGGAAGAAACAATAAGAGGGGAACATAGATGAAGTACGATCTTATCCACTAGCGAGAGTGATCCAGATGCTCATCAGTCTTCATTTTTAGAGCCTATCACTACTACACCGATGGAGCTATGTCAATTAGTTAAGGACCCAGAAGATAGATCCCCTAGAGAGGTTTAGAATTTTTTTTCATGTGTTAATTATTAAATTGCTGTGATGGTTTTGCCTTTGTATCATGTGCTTGTATGATATATATTAAACATTCAGTATACTTACTCAAAATATTTCTTATATTTCATTACTTTTAGCATATTCGAGATTCTAGTATAGTTATAAATGTTGAAACATTGGTGCTGTCGGATACGCCAATACAATTGGCATGGAGGCGCACCTATCACGGGAAGGAGAAGGTATACTTCCATCATTCTTGAAGCATCAATTGATTTCTATGTCCATAGAGATCATTCTGAGTAAGTCAATAGAATATATTTTCTATATCACATTATTCAGAATGAGTTCTTTTGTTAATACTTGCATCTTTTATGTAGTGAGACTATTTGGGAGGACCAAGATATATCTAAACCTTCTTGCACATGTCATGCATTGGATCACCTCCTTCACGACGGGCTGCTACAGAGTGATGTATAAAATTAATTGCTCACCTATTTCCCTTGTTCTTGTATTTTTTTGATCCTGATATCTTTTTTTGGATCATGTACAACTCATTAATGTATACTTCCATATTATGGAGCTATTCCATGGAGAGTATAGGGAGCCCATGGAGAATGTTGCTTTATTTTTGCATTGTGAGATATAGGTACAAATTTATTACAAGCATGCATTTTGTTTTCAACGAATGGATGTTATGAGTTACTCATCTCTTTTCTTTTTTGTGTAGACTACTGTGCTTTAATGCCTTTCGGGGGACACTATGATGACCTGTGAAGTCACCAATCAAATCATAGATTCAACACAATCGAGTATACAAAATAGATGGTCGATATCCGATTAGTTGATCTCAAGCACTATAGGTACTTGTTCATCATGATGAACACATCATGGCATTGGTACCTTTTAGTCTTGGATTTGAAGGAGCAATGGTTTGAATGCTACAACTCGATGTGGAGCTTCAACGTATCAGATGATGCAAATAAATATGTGTGTAATATTGTTCAACATTTGTTTGTTACTTTTATTTGCAACAACATCTATTTCTAATGTATTGTATTTTGTACCATGTTTTGTGGGCAACGTTCGTGCGTTTTTGGTTGTCAAAATGAGTAGAATCCATATCCTTAAAGCTTAAGTTCGAGATGTTCGCGACTGTACACAGCAGCGCTATGATATCGTAGATTGTGGGGTGCATATGTTGATGTTTACGGAGATCCTAACAAGAGGCAGCGAGAGACCATTGCACGATGAATTTAAGGATGCTTCATTATATAGGAGTTGGGTTGCGAGCAATATTTTGTTCCATGGGTACTGTATTATGTATAAAAAATTTTGGTCATAGTATGGGAAGAAGATAAGTACAAAAGATTAGGACATGATGTACTATGTAAACAATCTTGATAGTTCATGTCAAATGTAAACAATCTTGTAAATTCTGTCCTTGTACTGTTTTGATGCATATATTATATTTAATAGCATCCAAAATTTTCTATAATATGGCATGTTCGAATGTACAGTAGGTAAATATTATACTCATTGTGTATGTGTGGCAATGTAATTGTTTACAATTCAATATGCAATATGTACCAGGTACATATAACTGCTCTACTCATGTGTGCTAGTGCCAGTAGTGCCGAAGGCATCATCCTTTAAAGATGAAACTTCAGCTTCTATCTGTTTAAATTCTGTGTGTATCTCATCAGCCTATGCAACATTAAAGAAGCAAATTGATATCACATAAGCAAATATAATTTAAACAAATGATACTATTATCTTATAAGCAATTGATATCATATAATCTAATCGAAGGTTTCAGATGATATGTCATCTACTTACTTTACTTTTCCTATCCTATAATTTATGAGAAATCATTTAAGAAGTATTTGAGCTAAAAACAATCTAAAATTGAAGTTCAATCACTTGAGAAAAGCCAATTTAGGAAGTCGAGTCAACTCCTAGCATAACCGAGTCGACTCTAGCACAATCTGGATATGGCACATAGGCCTGGCATGCTAGCGAGCCAACTCCAATTCTTCGAGGTCGACTCCAATTTTCAGGCCTAAAATATATTCTCTATTGTTCTCTGAGAGAGTCGGCTCCTATAGGGTATGAGTCGACTCGAGACTATGCCAGTCTTCTCCAGCATGTCAGGATCAACTCCAATTGATTTAGGATCCACTCCTGTCCTTTTTGAAATTTAAGATATCTCAATTTGAGCTTGTTTCAGTGCAAGACTCGACTCCTTTGGCTTTGGGGTCGGCTCGACTCCTTTGGCTTAAACCTGAAAAATCTTCTTTAAAGTCCTTGACTTAATGTATTTTGAGGAAACAAACAATGGGAGAAAATTCATTCAGGGCTTGAGGGGGCGACCCCTAAGGTTATCCCCTATTTATTGTGCTCATTAAGGAGCTTAGGTTGATTGATATTATATAAACTTTTGTTCTAAAAATTGAGGAAGGTTAATGTGTACCACTGCACAAAACATATCACTTTTAAAGCATATTTTGTGATATTCTTCACTTAAATATTTTAAAAATCCAATTCATCCCCTCCCTCATGGGTTGCATAGCATGGGCAACAATACCATATATAGTTAACAGTGCACTATGTTTAGTTAACTGTGTGCAATGTTCATTTAACTATGTACTATGTTAATTTAACTATGTACTATATTTAATTAACTGTGTACTATATTAATTTAATTATATATTATATTTAGTTAACTATATGCAATATTCATTTAACTATGTACCATATTAATTTAACTATATATAGTGTTCACTTAATTGTGTGCATATTAATTTAACTGTGTATCATATTTAGTTAACTATGTACCATATTTAGTTAACTATGTATCATATTAATTTAACTGTGTACAATATTCATTTAACTATGTATCATGTTAATTTAACTGTGTACAGTGTTCATTTAACTGTGTACCATATTAATTTAACTGTATACCATATTTAGTTAACTATGTACCATATTAATTTAATTATATGCAGTATTTATTTAACTATGTATCATACTAAATTTGACTGTGCACAGTATTTATTTAACTATGTACCATATTAATTTAACTATGTATCATATTATTTTAACCGTGTGCAGTATTTATTTAACTATGTACCATATTAATTTAACTATGTACAGTATTCATTTAACTGTATATCATATTAATTTAACAGTGTGTAGTGTTTATTTAACTGTATACTATGTTAATTTAACTGTGTACAGTGTTTATTTAATTATGTATCATGTTAATTTAACTATGTAGCATTATTTGATTCAAAATTTAGTAAGATAAATACAAAATTTATCATAAAATATATATATATAAGTTCAAATCAAAAGTAATTGAATAATTGAAAAAGATATATATTGTTAGGTTTTATGAGTTCATGTCAAATAGCACTTTTGCAACATTCTACCATTTACTTCTCACAAACAACTCTAATCCTGCATTTTACTCAATAGCCTCATTACAAGTCCTTCTATTGTGTCCTTCTTTTCCATATCGCCCATATTTTATATTCTTGATGAATCCATCTATGAAGCTCTTCTCTTCTTTCTAGATCTGCCAGGATGAGTCTTCATGATAGGAGGTAAAATATGTATCTCATCTGATGTACTCTGACTCAACTCGATATCAAAAATTAGATTGATAGATTCTGTATATGCTGCTCTATACATTTCAGTCTGAAAATAATTATCAATAAAGTGATATAATGATCTACCGACCTTCTCAATGCACACACATGCATGCTTACATGGCATCTGAAAGATTTATCATTCACCACAAAAGCAAGTGCATTCCTATAGGTCAACTTTATATGAGTACTTTATGTCTTTATATCATAAATCATGATGCTTGATGTAAAGACAGATAACCTCCAATCCTCTTCTGCATTTCTTTGCAACACTTTTTCAGGATCGAAGTAAAGATGGGTTTGGATGTTGTAATCTCGAGTCTGTCTATCGTGCATCAATTACATAATTTGGAGTCTTATATGATCAACCATCTAAGAAATAGTAAGATGTTGAGCTTTTAGGATTTAACTTTTAAAACACTTAGCCACATTAGATGTCATGATACCCCAGCGCGGACTTGGAAAGATTGAATTTTCCTAATACTTCGGCTTCATGTGCATTTTAAATTACTTGCGCGTGGGACTTCTATTATAATGCTCATTAATTTATGAAAATATTAAGCCTTGGAGTATATGCAGCAGCATATAATAAATCAACCAATTACTTCCTTTCAACTACATGATAATGGACAAGCACCTACGTGTAAAATAATGAAATGTTAACGTATACGGCACTTGTATGTTAACATACTCATATATTTTAAAGATGCAACTTTAAAAATCAAAAAAAGATACTGCATACCTAATTTTTAAATTATCTATGACATGACAGATGCAATAAAAGTGGTAGCTATTAGTAAAGTACTTCACTATTGCTTTCATAAGCCCCTGATGTCTATATATCATAATCGTGAATGGTTGTCTATGATAGTCAACGCAAGACTTTAGAGCTCCTTTCAAAATCTGACAAAACCAATCTCAATTATCATCGTTCTCTGTATCAACAACAGCATATGCTATGGAAAACATATCATCATTCGCATCTTTGCCCATAGCATCAAGTAAAGCTCTTCCATCCTTATGCTTAATAAATATTGCATCCATGAATATCAGAGATCTACAACCTTTTATGAAACCATTAATAGAGGCTTTAAAAGAAATGAATAGACGTTTGAGTCGATCTTTGAGGGTTTCATATTGTGTTATGCTATCAGGGTTGGTCTCAAGAATGGCATCGCAATACCATTCTATCCGTTCATAAGATATTAACCTCTGATCATAGTGCTCCTTGATAGCTCTTTATTTCTCATGCCAAGCTTGATGATATAGCAATTTCACACTAAATTCATGATG
This sequence comes from Elaeis oleifera, assembly GCA_000441515.1. NCBI lineage: Eukaryota > Viridiplantae > Streptophyta > Magnoliopsida > Arecales > Arecaceae > Elaeis > Elaeis oleifera. Next base: position 58,170 of record KE505774.1, read on the forward strand.
AATATCTTTTACAATTTCAGTTGGCCTATACAAAGGCATATCTTAAATTTTCTCCTTCATAATATTTGAAACCCAATACTTTGAAGCCTTGGGATAAGATCGACTTTGCAATCCTACTCTGCATATATGTTCATTGTTCATTATTTTAATTGCAAATCTATCTCGATTTTCAAGGTGAGATGCGTGAAAGGACCATCCACATCCTTTATATGTATACTCAACGGTCACACGCTGATGATCATTCTTCACAAGTATAAAATTTCTATAATTTGCAATATAAAAATTATGAATTGTATCACAAAAGATTTCTATATCCTTGAATTCTTGACCTACACCCTCTATAGAGTTCTTTCAAGCATCCAATGTGTTCTTTGGACTTGGTTCATCTTCAATGGTAGCTCTCATTTCTTCGACTACTTGAATAAAATTACTTGAGCTACAAAATAAGAAAAAATGAGATGAATTACTCTTCTGACAATTTTTGGAACAACGTACAAGTTCAGCATTTTGGGATGGGCCGCTATCCCTGCAATGTAAAAGATGACATCATGTTGATTATTATATTAGGTGATTCAATCTAATTAAAAAAATTAAAATAAATTACAAATAGATTTTGTATTACCTCATGTTGATTATCACATTAGGTGATTCAGTCACCGATGTAGAATGAAATACAACCATATCAATTATTGCAGTTTCTAACTTTAGATATATTTTATACATATTCCTAATATCTTTATCCGTCATAAACATAATGAGCATTCTCGAATTGTTAGAAATATAAAATTTTATATCAACCATTGTAGGGGATAAATGCTTCCATCTCTCTACTATTTCATTGAAAATATAATTGAGAGTTGTGTCTTGAAAAATTGAAATGATATAGGCTTTGACACCATAAGAGCACATAGCCATAAAAATAAGATTTCTAATGTCTTTACAATCCATGACTGTTAGAAACCTAAATAAAATGTTTTAAAAAGGAAAGACTTTTAGGACTTGAGCATTTCAATGAAATAGGAAGAAAGATTTTTATCATGAAGGAGAGACTTCATACATACCTGAATCTTAGTATCATAATATCCTCGACATGAATGAAATGGGATTCGGCAAGGCTAAGTAGATTTTCTAAATGGGATAACTTTGTCAAAAGGAAAGGCCAAGAACACCTAAATGGGATAGCTTTTAAACCTTGTTATTTTCGACCATTTCAGCATAAATGAAATGGGATTCAGCAAGACTAAGCAGATTTTCTAAATGGGATAACTTCGTCAAAAGGGAAAGATCAAGAACACCTAAATGGGGCAACTTTTAAACCCCGCTATTTCGAATCTCAATCAGCAGGTTTTTATGATATAATAGCACTTCCAAAAAATAGGGCACCATGGGATATGACGTCTGAAAAATCTGAAATCCAGAGAGTAAGGAACATTTCCAAAAGAGGAGTCAGCGTCAAAGGATAACTTAGATATTTTAAAGTTAATGGTCCAAAGGATGTCCTATATGTTGGAGTTTCATGGTTTCATGCATGTAAAAGTTTTCAAAATAAGTACGCAGTAGAATTTAAAATTTTTAGATTAAATCTAATTTAATCTAAGCATGCATAAGATCAAATCTTAAAATTATAAATAGGATCATCATATGTGAGATAGGATTCGGATACAAAAATCAAATAGAAAGAAATAAATAGAGAACTTACCTTGGCATGGATCAATTTTCACCACGAACTGATGATCATGGATATCTTCCGAAGGTCCCTTGTAGCCGCACAAGCATCCGACCTATATGGATATCCACACGAGACTTCGATCTGATCAAAATTTATTGATCTCACTGAGGTGTTAGCTTCCTTGTAGAAATCATATTTTGATAGTTGAAAATTC
>KE505774.1:91141-109308 GCA_000441515.1 Elaeis oleifera
ATATGTGTGTGTGTGTGTGTGTGTGTGTGTGTGTATTATATCTCTTCATATTAGTTTAACTATCCTCTTCATTTTGTTTATATTCTTAAAATCAAATGACCTAATTAGAGATTTTAAACATATTGGTAAACTTAAAGAATCAAATAGATAATTTATGATGTATGAGTAATGATGTGGTGTATAGGTGATGACATAGTATATGGGTGATGATGTGGCACTCAATGATTGAACAATTGAGACTACCTAGATAAGTTGGAGCATTCTTATAAATATGCTACAAGCATGGGTGATGTCGTGTATTGGGAAACACTTGTGTCATTTGGTCTTCTTATTAGTTTAGGTTAGACTTAAAAAAATTTATTTAGATTGAATATTAGTAATATTTTGGAATTTAATGACTTGGATTATCTTAGGTTATTCATTGATGAAAATGATTTATTAGAACTTTTATTAAAATAATTTTTGAGGATTGAAGACTTTTATTATTGGTTTGAAATTATTATAATTTGATCAGTAGCATTGCTTGCTTGCATGGTCCACCTTGCATACATGCAGCATTTGTTTAACTCTAGGTTTGAGGCATGATAAAGGGTACGTTTGGAAATGGTAAAATTCTAGGTGCTCTAGCCAAAATAGGTAGTTCCTGGGTAGCATCATTCTAAAAAAAAAATGGAGGTACTCTATGAAATCGGCAAAATTGCCAAATTAACAAATATTTTATTGGTCTTAAATTGACAATAGGGTATATTCACTCAAAAAAGAAATGATAATGGGATTCTTTACCTCTCTGCTCCAAAAAAATAAAAATAAAAATAAAAGCAATACTATCTGACTCATGAAATCGAAAATGATTAAAAATTAATTATGCATATTCTCTATGTCACTTGCCCACAATTCGTAAAGACCAACTTTGGACTAGAAGGAACAGAATAACTATAAATGTAATATACTTGCATTTACACTTCTAATGTATAAACTAAATTAAAATAAATTTTAAACTTTGAATTGGAAAAACATATGATTTTATTTTAAAAAAATTGAATCAAGGAAATTAAAAAAAAATAGCATAGAAATCTCAAGGGTGGAAAATGAAAATGCGTAATATCAGCCCAAAATGTAAAGTAGTTTGGTTTCTCATGCCAGGGGTGCCAAAGAAGGACATGCCATCCTTCGCACTTGATGATCATCGACTTATCTACTACACAGATCTCAAAGCCACTATTGATCTGCCTGCACTAGATGATCCAAACATAGTGCATGAAATCCATTGGGTCCAGTAGTCTGCTCTGCATATGAACCAGGTCTAATGGAGTAGAACAATAGTTCCTTGCCATATTATCCGCTTGTATTTAATCAATGCAAGATCACATTAGGGGTACCTCTTATCCACCATACATGTTCTTCGAGATTCGTAACAGTCCACTATAGTTGGTTATCCAATAATTTCTCCTGGTAGGCATGAAAACAACTCCCTCAATTGCTCAATTGCTCTCTCGATCATGTTTCTTGATCTAATAAGTGATAGGCAGCTCTCCCATCTGATCGCAACATGCACATGCCAACTCTCAACCCACCATCCCAATGCACCCCCTTTGATCATCCGATCTCCACCATGCCCGTAGCCGCTGCCACCTCCAAGGGCCTTACGATCTCCACCAACCCTATAGCCGCTACCACCGCCTCACCGAGCACTCCAGGTCATTGTGGCTGCCTCAAGGATCGAGGCCCCAACTCCTAATCTCTGCCAACCCTACCTTCACCGCTTCTCCTCCCACTCACCAGCCATGTCTAAATCCCAGCACCAAACCCTCATCATCAAAGCCCTTGGGCCCTCCAATCTCTGCCACCTTAGCAGCCATCGCCACCACCTCATCGAGCACTCCAGGTCATCATGGCCCACCTTAAGAACCTACAACTCAAGCCTGATCTCTTCCTGTCATTGGCCACCTCAAGAACCTAGCCCACAACCATCGATCTCCACCACTCCAATTGCTCCAGACATGCCGATTCTCTTCATAAGGAATCAGGAAGACTGCTATGAGCTAGCTTCACTCAAGTGTGCCAAGTTCACCACCATCGTCTCAAAGCAATTTCTCATATCCTATCTCCCTCTCTTAGAGGTGATGACCATACTGGAGTTGAAGAGGCCTTAGGAACTCTAGTGTTTCATGGTTGCCAACCTTAAATCATTCCTAAGCTACAAAAAAGCAAAAGGCAACTCATGTAGGGGAGTGGGTGCTCAGTAGGCTCAGCTTCTTCCCTTCCCAAGCCCTCTATCTCGTCATTGGCCACCTCATGAACCTAGCCCATGACCCTCGATCTCTGTCGCCTTGCAGCTACTGCCACCTTCCCGGGCCTTCTGGGTTGTCATGGGCCACTGCAAGAAGCCAAGCCCAGACATAGATCTATGCCACCCTCACAATCACCATCTCTCGAACCCTTCAGTTCATCATGAACCTTGTCCATGACCCCCGATCTCCATCACTCCTATAGCCACTGCCATCTTTTCAAGCCCTCTGGGTCATCGTGGGCCACCATAAGAACCCAGACCCGAGCTGTTAAAAAGTAATGCATATTTAAAAGAACTACAGAAATCTAGAAGGATCAAGTATGATGAAGGCTCTTAAGAGAAATATCTAGGAAAGAAAAATCTGGAAGTGAAATTCCTGGGACTTGTAAAATTGGTAGAAAACTCTAGAGCAATCAAAGTTAGTGGATGACTCTAGAATGCTAAAGTTGGTGGAAGAATCTAGAAGTAACTAAAGGAGGTTTGAGACAACACTAAATAGGCTTGAAGTGTACCATGGAAGGCAACCAAAACCAAATCCAACAAACCAAGCCCAAGCTCTAATTAGCCTACAAACCTTGTACTCTCTTTCAACTAACAACAATTATTCCTTCAAAATTCCCAAACTTCCAAATTTCAAATCCTTTCAATTCCTACACATTTTCCAACCATAAAATCATGATTCCAACTATCATTTTTTCTCTACTATTTTAATCTATCACCTCAATTATTTCCACCCAAAAACTAACAGTGATATTAGAGCACAGATCGGCTAGCGAGTATCATGGCTAGTTCCCTTTCATCTTAGTCTTCTTTGTCTTTGATGGTAACAACTATGATTTTTGGAGCATTAAAATGAAGATATTTTTTTTGTCCCAAGATTTATGGGATATTATTATGGAAGGTTTTGCAATCGCAAAAAATACCTCCACCATGTTTGCAGCAGAGTGGGCAAAATTAAGGAAAGCTAGCAGAAGGATGTGCGAGCTCTCTTCATAATTCAACAGGCATTGGTTGATGCTATTTTTTCAAGAGTTATTGGGACAGCAAGTGCTCAGTAAGCATGGGATATACTACAAGAGTTTTAGAGAAGTGCAAAGGTATGCACTATGAAACTTCACACTCTGAGAAGAGAATTAGAAAATATAAAATAAAGAATTATGAGACTGTGAAAGATTACTATGGTAGATTAAAAGAAGTCAAAAATCAAATGAGAGCCTATGGAGAGAATGTTACTGATAAAAGGCTTGTAGAAAAAATATTGGTGAGTCATACTAAAAAGTTTGACTCAATTGTCATTGCTATAGAAGAATCAAAAGAATTAACAACCTTGTTAGTAACTGAATTAATTGGCTTTCTGGAAGCTCATGAATAAAGGTTGAATAGGAGCAATGAAGACTCACTGGAGAGTGCCTTTCAAACTAAATTAATATAAAGTCTCAGAATTCTAAAGCAAATGCAAAAAGGATGTTGGAGAATTCTAAAAGAGGAAGTTACAAAAAGAAAAAATTCTAGAGAAAGAAATAATCAAAAGGAAAAGGATATTCTCCCATGGAATATGTAAGAAGAGAAGTCACTTGGAGAAAGATTGCTGGTATCATGGAAAGCCACAATGTCACTCTTGTGGAAGATTTGGACACATGGAGAAGGATTGTCGACAAAGAAGAAGTCACCAAGCCAACTTCTTAGAACAAAAGGAGGTCAATGAACAACTATTTTATAGCTGTCACACTGCCAAAGTTGCTAAAAATGAAGCATGGCTTATCGAGAGTGCATGTAGCAATCACATGATAGACGATCAAAGCATTTTCATTAATCTAGACTTTTCTATCAAGTCAAAAGTTAGGCGTGAGAATAGTGCAAAAGGATGAGAAATTATTATAGTACAAACCAATCAAGGTATAAAATTTATTAACGATGTTCTACTGGTTCCTAGTTTATAACAAAATTTATTAAGTGTTGGCCAGATGATGCAAAAGGGATATACCCTATTGTTTAAGGGAAATTTCTATATGATTTATGATCAAAATGATAGCAAAAAATAATTGCTATCATAAGAATGGAGAACCATAGCTTTCCAATTCAATGCTGCTATACTACAGACAGCCATGAAAGCACAATTAGATGATTTATGGTTGTGGCATCGAAGGTTTGGCCACGCCACTATAATTATCAGGCATTGAAGATCTTCCAACAGAAAAATATGATGCATGACTTTGTAAGTATAAAAGAGACAGATAAAGTTTGCAAAGGATGTTTACTCAGCAAACAACTAGGAAAGTCATTTTCTTCTAATGGAGCATGGAGAGCTAAGAATATTTTGGAGCTAATGCGTACAAACATCTCCAATGATGCCATCTCTCCATCAAAATGGATACTTTATTCTTTTCATTGATGATTATATTAGAATGACATGGGTTATTTATGCATGAAAAATCAGAAGTATCCCGTATCTTCAAGAAATTTAAAATCCTTATCGAGAAACAAAGTGGACAACATATAAAGGTATGAAGAAGCAGAAGCAAAAAATACACCTCAAAAGAGTTCGACAAGTTTTATAAAGATAAATGCATAGAACACCAACTTACGGCTAGATGAGCTCTCAAATAAAATGGCATCTCTGAAAAAGGAATAGAACCATAATGGAGATGGCATGCTCAATGCTAAAGGAGAAAAGGCTTCTGAACACATTCTAGGCAGAAGTTGTGTATACTGCACTCTATATTCTCAATAGATATCAACTAAAGTAGTGCCAACCAAACTCCAGTTGAAGCTCGGTCTAGATAGAAACCATCAACAAAACATCTCAGAGTCTTCAACGACATATATTGTGTTCATATTCCTAACGAGAAGAGAAGCAAGTTAAATGACAAAACTAAACATGGGATATTCCTCAACTACAACATGGAGTCAAAAGTCTATCGTGTATACAACTTAAGAATAAAGAAGCTCATGATTAGCTAAGATGTGGCGTTTGATGAACATGCTGCATGGAATTGGAATCAAGATAAAGTTGAAAAAAACTGATCACTTTCAAGGAGACAAAAATGAGGATGAGTCAAGTCAGCAATCAACTCCTACAAGTCCTATATCAACATTGCCATCAACACCAAGCTCATCCTCAAGATTTGAAGAATCATCTTCAGAGTCACTACCAAGGAAGACAAGATCACTAGTTGATATTTATTAGACATATAATTTCACAGTAGCGGAACCAAATAGCTATGAAGCTGCAACAAAAGAAGAAGTCTGTGTGAAAGTCATGGACGAAGAATTAAAATGATTGAGAAGAATGAGACTTGGGTGCTTGTGGAACGACCTCAAGATAAAGAAGTCATTGGAGTTAAGTAGGTTTATAAAGCAAATCTTAACTCTAAAGATTTTATACAAAAATATAAAGCAAGATTGGTGGCAAAGGGTTATTCACAACTATCAGGGATCGACTATCATAAAACATTTGCTCCAGTAGCTAGACTTGATACAATTTGAGCCTTAATTACCTTAGTAGCACAAAAAGATTAGAAAATTTACCAACTTGACGTGAAGTCTGCATTTTTTAATGGCTTTCTAGCCAAAGAAATTTATGCGGAGCAACCACAAGGATTTGTGACAAAAGGAAAGAAGATCAAGTACTAAGATTGAAGAAAGCTTTATATGGACTCAAGGAGGCACCATGAGCTTGGTAAAGTAGAATTGATGGATACTTTATCGACTAAGGATTCAGGAAGAGTAAAAGTGAGCCGACACTATACATTAAGACCCAAGGTAACTTTGACATGCTTATTGTTTCTCTATACGTAAGTGATTTAATCTGCACAGGAAATAGTGAGAAGATGATTCAAGAATTCAAAGAAGATATGGTGAAGAACTTTGAGATGATAAACTTGAGCTTGATGCACTATTTTCTTGGTATTAAAACAAGCCAAGAAAAAAAGAAATATTTATATCGTAGAAGAAATATACAGAAAGCCTCCTAAAGAAATTCAAAATGGATCAGTACAAACTAGTTGCTACACCATTGGTAACTAATAAAAATTATAAAGGAGAATGGATCCAATAAGGTGGATGCCTCAATCTATAGGAGCTTAATCAGAAATCTACTCTATCTTACAGCTAATCGACCTGACATAATATATGCTACAAGTCTATTATCAAGATTTATGCAAAGTCCAAGCCAAGTGCACTATGGAGATGCAAAAAGAGCACTTTGATATCTATAAGGAACCAAAGATTATGGCATATGATATAAGCCAATAGCCAACTCAAGACTACTTGGATATATAGATAGTGATTAGGTAGGTTCCATTGATGATATGAAGAGTACTTCAGGCTATGCTTTCTTGCTACGTTCTGGAGTCTTCTCTTGGACATCAAAGAACAAGATTTAGTAGTGCAATCATCAGTAGAAGTAGAGTATGTAGTAGCTACAGGAGCAACAAGTCAAGCTATATGCCTTCGAACAATTCTTGAAGATATGGACAAGCAACAAAAGAAGCACTAAGACTCTGTGTGACAATAAACCAGCAATCGCAATAACAAAGAATGCTGTATTCCACAACAGGACTAAGCATATTGTGATTAATTATCACGTCCTATAAGAAACAGCATTTGTTGAAGAGGTTGAGTTCAACTATTGTAAGATGGAAGATCAGCTTGTAGACATTTTTATGAAGGCACCATGAACTAAGTATAAACTATTTCGAAGTATGCTTGGAGTAACACAAATGTGCATTAAGGAGTGTTAAAAAGTAATGCACATTTGAAAGAACTAGAGAAGTCTAGAAGCATCAAGGAGGATCAAGGCTATCGAGAGAAATGTCTAGGAAAGAAAAATCTCGAAGTGAAATTCTTGGGACTTCTAAAGTTGATAAAAAACTCTAGAGCAACTAAAGTTAGTGGAAGACTCTAGAGTACTAAAGTTAGTGGAAGACTCTAGAAGCAATTAAAGGAGGTTTGAGACAACCATAAATAGGCTTGAAGTGTACCATGGAAGGCAACCAAAATCCAAATCCAACAAACTAAGCCAAAGCTCTAAGCTTACAAAGCCTTGCACTCTCTTTCAACTAATAATAATTCTTCCTTCAAAATTCCTAAACTTTCAAGTTTCAAATCCTTTCAATTCCTACATATTTTCCAACCATAAAATCATTATTCCAACTATCATTTTCCTCTACTGTTTTAATTTATCACCTCAAATATTTCCACCTAACAACTAACACGTGCCCTAGATCTCCGCCACACGGCCATCGCCATCTCCCAGAACCCTTCAGCAAATCATGGGGCACTTAAGGAACCTAGCCCACGACCCCCGATCTTCATCGCCCCTATTGCCACTGCCACCTTCCCGAGCCCTTTGGGTCATCATGGGCCACCAAAAGAACCCAAGCCCAAACCCCAGACATCCGCCACCCCCACCATTTCATCTCCCCAGGCCCTCCAGCTCATCATCGATCACCTCAACAATCGGCACACAACCCTCGACAGCCATTTTGATCAACAATAGGGAGAACTTCCATGTACTTGCTTCATTTAAGAGTGCTCGGATCGTCAGCATCGTCTCACAGCAGTTTCCTATACGCGATCTCTCTCCCCTAAAGGCAATGATCGTGGCGGAGTTGAAGAAACCGCAGGAACTTTGGAGTTTCAAGCTCACACCCTATGAAATATTTTTCGAGCTATGGAAGAAAAGAGAGTTTGTTCTTAAGATGGCATGGGTGCTCGATGACAAGATTGCAAAATGCAGTAAGCTCATCGATTAGCTGGTTGACATCATGAAGGAGATCTCATCTATCGATATAACTATCCAAGGCATCAAGCACTAGATCAACAATGTGGCCACTGTCAAAGTTTCACTTTCTTAGGAGCGCCAGAAGTTGTAGCATAGGCACGGGATCTAGCCAGGTCTAGTTGGTGAGGTACCTTTCTTTTTGCCTTGTTGAACCACTTATGTCTTGATCCAAGGATTTGATGAGTTCCTATTTGACTTCTTATTATTTTAATTTTTGTTTATTTAATGGTGCAATACTATCCAATTTCCCTAGTACATACCATGCTATATGCATGGCCCATTCATATCATACTTGATGCGATGGCTTCTTGGAGGTTTAGAGTGGCCTCTGTCAAGTAAAGCACTTGATGGTGCGATTTTCTGTCAGCTTTTGAAATTCTTGATCCAATCTTCTGATTTCTATGAAGTGTTCTTTTCTAATTAAACAATTGAATGAATCTGAGATAGCAGAAAGAACCCTTATTTCTTTCAATATATGTTGAGTTTGCAAGCTTTAGAGAGGCAAAAAAAATCAAGAGTAGAGTAATTGAAGCAAGTGGAGTAGAGTGCAAAAAAATCCTCCCTGACTAGTACATTTGAAAATTTGGACTGCATGAATAATTAGGTGGGAATGTGAAGGTAGAGATAGGCAACGGACCAGGCTGCCCATGGTCCTGCCCGGCCCGACATTAGACGGGCTGTGCCATCAGCTGCTACAGTGCCATGCCGTGCCTAGCACGACCCATAAGAGGGGGGCCAGATTGGGTTGGGGTTTCTGACCCGTGGCCCAGACCCGGCATGGCCTACAAGGGCCTGGGCCGGCACGACCCATGGGCCAGGCATGACATGGCCCGCGTGCCAGCCTGACCCCTTGAAATGGGCCGTGCCATGGCTTGATCCGTTTGGGTTGTGCCAAGGCACGGCCCGTTTAAGATTTTTAAAAATATGCATAAATAAATTAAAAAAGATTGGAGACTAGGGTTTAAATATAAAGCCACCTTGTTAGGTGGAGGGTTTGGTATAGACTCCTATCTGTTTATTAATAAATATCAAAATAGTATAGGAAGGGAAGGGGCTAGGTCTAACCTCTAGAGTACAATGAAGATGAGAGAAAAAAAATAGAATTATAGAGGTGACTCACCTCAACAATTAAAAACTTAATATAATTAATAAAAAAATAGATAAAATTATACCAACTTATCTCTGACTCCTTCAAGACCCTCTCTCTACTCTCTGCTCTTCTATGCTAGCTTGATAAAAATTTTACTAATTGTCGGTCTAGTTTGTATCATCGTCATCAGAGGATGTAGTAGAATATTCAACTTTATCTTGAAGTCTCGCCTCTGCATCCAATCAATCTTTGAAGTAGAATAACATCTCTACCATCTCATCAGTCATCCGACATTTTTTTCGTTAAGAACATGCCGATCTACACTAAAAGCAAATTCTGATGCTACTGTGAACATCAGTATAGCTAAAATATCACGTACAATGACAGAACAAATAGGATATTAATTTTTAACACTTTTTCACCAAACTAACACATCTAGATTATCTATTTGATTTTTATCATATACAGAATGAAGATCATTTCGTAAATAAAATTTTAGTTCACTACTTAAAGCAGATAAAAAAGATGTAAATAAACTTGAAGCATATGTCTGTCTCTTATATGCAATAAAACTAAAACAAATTATGAATAAGAACTACTAGAAGAAGCAATAGAGCTTTGTGCTGGTAATCTAGATCCATAAATTTTTTCATCATATAATACATAAATATTATAAGAAATTTGTTATCTCAGTTTTAGTGGGTTCAAGATCCAGTATCATATTTTTAGCACTGTATTCTTTATTCAGAATTTGTTAGATAATTGTATTGTATGAATGTTCTACAACACTTCTTGTTTCAAGTTCTGAGAAAAGAAGATTAAGATATACTCTTCATATTGAAACAGGTCATTGATGGTTCAATTAGTGACTGCAATACATGAACATGACACTGAAGAGAGAGATGCTGCAGTGACAGTTTCGATCTCCCTACTGTTCACTGCTTCACTTGGTATCTCCAGTGATTCAGACACCTGACAAATATTGCAGAAGCTAACTTATAAGTGGGTGACATGTTGGTGAATACTGGAAAGCTTCTCAATGGGAACATGAATGGTCGACATTGTAGTTGTTTTAAAAGCATCTAATTCTCAATGTGCAAATGGCACTGAGACCTCTTCTGTAATAAGTAATTCCTTGGTCCACCATGCAGTAATAAGAGAGATATCGCCTCCTGTAGCTCCAGCACCTACCTTCAGAGGATCCAAATTGATTAAAGGAACATTGTGTCTTCTGAAATTATAGGATGTGTGCTCGCTTATGTGCAATTTCATAGACAAGAAGCTCGAATAGAGATTTGCATCCTCAAAATTCTCTTGGAAGTCCTGGCCGTCATCCATCATGATCTCTGCAATCAGTGCAGAGAGGTACGTAAATGTCTAAACGTACGTCAAAAGCATCCTGGAATTTGTTACACATTACAGCAAGCAATCAGTAACCTATCTCTCACCTTGCAAATCACCAAGATCGCATGACAATTGATAAGTGTTTCGTGAGAAGAGAGAAACATCTTCTCTAATCATAACAGCCAACTGATTTTTAAGATTCAAAATACAGAGAAGTGAAATGATAAGAGAGAAACCAAAATAGGACCAGAGTTTTATTATCTTTAAACAAGTTTAAAACCATCTAAAAAACAAAACAAGTGCAAAACCAAAATAAGACATCGATACTAATCGAGCAAATTCAGCTTTCACTGCTTCAAGTTCCAGTCCTTTGGGTGGAGTACAGTCTCTAAAAGTTAGCTGGGTCATTGTAGTACTTTGCCTCCAAGCATGACTTGAAGGGTCCTATTATTTAAGTGAATCAAAGTGAAAAATATAATCATCTACAAATTTGATGAAAAAAACTGTTATGGAAAGGCCGCCTACTTGGCTAGAATATTTTAAAAACTAACATGTTGTAGCATGCTTGACAATGGAAGGTTAGAACTCTAATAAATTGCAAAATAATTAGATGTATATTATAACTTTTGTATCGTGAAGTGAAAAAGATTTTTGGGCATTACAATAAACTAATAAATGGATTTCCTTGTTACTAAGAAATTTATTTGATAAAAGTTTGTAGGTGCAAATGGAAAAGGGCCGGCTTGGTGGGATAGGTAATGAGCATTGAACATTTTGTCTATCATCTTTGACTATATTTTCCATTTGTGAGGAGGTTCCAGCTGCTTCTTTAACTTTTCCTACATAAAAAATATGATTTTGTCTTCATATCATAAGGAGGGACCCAAAACTTGCTCAACAAAGATGCACAAAAAATTATTTATATTCTATATGTTACCTGCTCAAAATTCTTAAAGACCATCTCGGACCAGAGGGAATAGAATAACTATAAATATAAGATTTTTGCATTTACACTTCCAATATAGAACTAAATTAAAATAAATTTTAAAACATTGGATAGGAAGGTATTATGATTTTATTTAAAAATTTGAAGCAAGGAAATTAAAAAATTTCCAGCATTGAAATCTCAAGGGTGGAAAATGGAAATGCAGGATCCCCAGAAGTTTCTGCTATCATTCTGGTCGGTATTGTGAAAACACACAATGTAGAAATATATAATATGAAAGTGGTTTGGTTGGTATTGCGAAAACACACAACGTAGGAGTGCCAAAGGACATGCCATCCTTCATACCCAAGGACCGTTGGCTCATCTGCCATACAGATCTCAAAGCAGTTATCCAATCTGGTCTGCTCTAGGTATGGACCAGGTCCAATGGACCCAATCAATAGTCGCTCGCCACATTACCCACTTATATTTAAATAATTCAAGATCACATCAGAGGTGCCTCATATGCACCATATATGTTCCTCAAGATTTGGAATGCCCATGGTTCGTCGAATAATTGCTCCCACTCTGAGAGTCCAAAGAACTTTGTTCCCTCTCTATCGCTTGATTGCTCTCTCATCATGTTTCTGGAGCCGGTAAGCGATGGGTAGCCCTCCCACCCGACGGCGATGTATATATGCTAGCCCTTAACCCCGCTCTCTGATGCCCCCCTCGACCCTCCAATCTCCACAACCCCGCAACCGTTGCCGTCGCCTCATTGGGCCCTATGACCCCCTCAACTGCTGCCACTGCCTCATTAGGCCCTTCGATCTTTGCCACCCAGCAACCACCGTAGCTGCCTCACCAAGCACTCCAAGTTGTCCTAAGCCACCTCAAGAACCCAGGCCCCGACCTCTGATCTCTTCCACCTCCGCCTTCGCCGCTGTCATTCGCTGGGACCCTCCAGCTCAGGAAGACTATACCATGAGCTGGCTTCGCCCAAGTGTGCCAGGTTCATCTCCATCATCTCAGAGCAGTTTGTCGTACCCCATCTCCCTCTCTTAGTGGTGACGATTGTGATGGAGTGGAAGAAGCCACAGGAACTCCAATGTTTTGTGGTCGCCAACCCTGAAATCATTCCTATGTTATGGAAAAGCAAAAGCAATTCATACGAGGGAGTGGGTGCTCAACAAGATCAGCTTCTTCCCCTCCTTGGGTCCTCTAGCTTGTCATCGGTCACCTCACGAACCCCACCCACGAACCCCGATCTCCATCGCCCCTGTAGTTGCTGCCGCCTTCCGAACCTTCGGGTCATCATGGGCCACCACAAGAACCTAGGCTCGGACCACAGATCTCCACCACCCACCATCACCATCTCCCCAAACCCTCCAGCTCATCATCAGCCAACTCAACAACCAAATACACAACCCCCAATAGCTATTCTTGAGATAGCACGGGCACTCGATGGCAGGATCGCAAAACATAGTAAGGTCGTCGATCAGCTAGTTGACATCGAGAGGGAGACCTCATCCATCAATATAGCTATCCAAGACGTCAAGCACCAAATCAATGGCATGGCCACCATCGTAGTTTCGCTTTCTTAGAAGCGGCAGAAGTTGTAGCATGAACATGGGATCTACCTAGGTCCGGTCAGTGAGGTGCCCTCTTTGTGCCTTGTTGAACCTCTTGTTTCTTTTTTTTTTAATCGAATGGAGGTTACCACCCAAGATTTTATTCAGAAAAGAGAGGTTACATGCCAGAACTGAGGGGTTTGGTTGACCTAGGTCAACCAACAAGCAACGGAGAGACAAGACGATCTTGAGGAAAAGTTGGAGCATCTTTACAGGATATGAGAAATCCCTTGGGGCTAAACTTACTTAAGTTGTTGGATAATTTTTTGAATCCTTAGTTTAGAATTACCCTCCATGACTGAAGTCTAACTTTGTAACATTTGATAGATTCTCTGATAAACGGTGTTTGCTTTTAGTGCTTCAAATTGGAAGAGCCTTCTATTTCTTTCTTTCCAAATCAACTAGCAGGTGGAGGAGGCGATGACATCCTAGACTTTCTGAGCAATTCTAGGAGGTAGTTGTTCACTCCAATCCAATATTTTTTCCTTACCTTTTTCCAATAGATAAATACACTGAAACGAAATGGGCCTTTGAAGGGTTATGCTTCTCTATTTCATTATACAAAATTGTGTACTTTTGTTTATGCTTCTCTATTTCATTATACAAAATTGTGTACTTTTGTTATCTTAGAACTATCTTTTCATTCTTAGTTTTCTGTTTCTAAATAATAGGGTGTATAATTTATCCAATTTGAATAGATAATGAATGTTCACATGAATGCAGGTATAAATGAGAAAGGAGGTAGTTTAGTTGTCAACAGAAGCAAAGAAATTTAGAAGATAAGCAAAATAAGTGGCAGCGAGATTGAATGGCTCTTCATAAAATCTTAATAGTTTTAATCATATAAAAGTAGACTTTGATCACCATGTAATCCAGCAAACTAGGAAATGATGGATTTTCTTTTCTTTCTTTGAAAAAAAGGTCTATTCAGTACATGGTGCTTTGGCACTGGTATTATGCTTCTTTAATTCATTTGCACTTTAATGATTATGTCCTTTGATCCTTTTGTATCGCAACTCTCTATCTTTGATCCATCTTGATGGGAGGTTTAGAGTTGCCTGTTGTCAACTGAAGCTCCCAAAGGCTTGATTTCTTGTTAGATTTTGGAATGCTCTATCCAATCTTTTGCAGTTAATTTTGTGAAGTATTCTATTTTCTGATCAAATGATTGAATGAACAGACAGCGAAAACAAAAAACTCGTTTCTTTAAATATATCTTAAATTTACGTGCCTTAGTGAGGCCAAAAAAAAAAGAGTCGAATAATTAAAGCAAGTGGAGAGCAGATAACATAAAAATCCTCCCACTGCTACAAAATAGGACTACGGTAGCGGTTGAAAGCCACTGCTGTAGCCCAAAAAATCACTGTCATAGCCTACGACGGCGGTTGCCGCTGCCACTATGGCCGTCGTCGTAGGCCTATAGCAGTGGTTTTTAGGATATGGCAGCAGTTGTGTCAATCGCAGCTATAAAAAGATATGGCCGCGGTTTTATAACCACTGCTATACCAACCACTGCCATAGAGGCTATGGCAGAGGTTGTCCAACTGCTGCCATACAGCTAGGGCAGTGGTTGTCCAACTACTGCCGTAGCTTAGTTACGGCAGCGGTTATCCAATCACTACCATAGATACTACGGTAGTGATTGCCAAACTGTTGTCGTAGCCTTTCATCGATCAAAATAATCGGTAGATAATAGACGATGGCCAACCAGCAAGAAGGGCGGCCGGCGGTCAGGCTCGTCGGGGCGGCTATGATGAGAGGTGGCGACGACTGCCAGCGGGTGGTGACGACGGCAGCTGGTGGCAATCGAGGATGGCAGGCGGCAGTTGGGGGTGGAGGCGGCGATGCCTGCCGGCAGACGATGGCAGTGGTCGATGGTCGGTGACGGTGGCGCGGCGAGGCTCGAATAGAGAGAGATCGTGGAATGCTCAAATCCATAATGTTGCTGATTGACTACTTAAGTCATTATATATAGATCATTCATTTCTTCCACAACCGATGTGGAACTATCACAAGCAACCATAGGTTGGATCTACAGCTGCGGTTATCGATAACCGCTACCATAGACTGAGCTATGGCAGTGATTATCGATAACCGCTGTCATAAGTCCAATCTATGGCAGTGGTTGGTGATAACCGCTACCATAGGTAGAGATATGATAGCGGTTATACCTAACCACTGCCATAAATACGAAATCGCTGCCATAGATCTATAGTAGTGGTTATTACGCAACCGCTGCTATAGAGGCAGAATATAATTTTTTTATTTTTTTAATATGATATAATTTAAATTTAAAGTCCATCTTCACTATTCATTATCTAAATAATTATCATTAGAGTATCATCGTAAAAGACTATTTCGATCCGACAGTCCTAAATATGTCAATCATTAAAATTTAATTTTGATGGTCACGAACAATCGCATGATGATCTGATAGATAGAACTACCGATGGGTCTGAAAACTTACGACGATGATCTCAGTGATATTTATATTATACTATCAAATTTATTTCAATCAGACATCATTATCATAGTCAATTTAGTACTGAATGATTTGGGTCGTTAAATGAAAATGAGTGATGAAAAGGCCAAACAACGCCCGATTATAAGATGATTTTTTAGATAAATGATCTTTGCTACTATTTTGATCATTTATACGGTGATGATCATAAAATTCAAACTGCATGTATATAAACGATCTAAAACTATATGTCGCTTGCTGCTCATTCTTAAATTCTTAAGTAATTGTACTTATACTTTTGTAAGATGTGCTCAAGTGGATTTCAACATATATGCACGATTTGAATTTTATGATCACCATCGTATAAATGATTAAAGTATTAATAAAGATCATTTATCCAAAAAATCACCTCAATCAGACGTCTATTGGCCTTGTGATCATTCATTTTTCATTTAACGATCAAAATCATCCTGTGCAAAATTGACCATGTTAATGATATTCGATTGAAGTAAAATTTTGATAGTGTGTCACAAATATCATCAAAATCATCATTATAAATTTTTGGATCCATCAATAATCTCTATCTATCTGATCATCGTGCAATCATTCGTGACCGTCGAAATCAAATTTTAATGATCGATAAAGCTAGATTTATTGGATCGAGGTGGTCTTTTGTAAGAATACTCTAACGATAATTATTTAGATAATAAATGGTAAAGATATCTTGAAATTCGATTTCACTATTACAGGTTCATATAATCATCCAAAATTATTTGTAAGTATCGACTAAATTTTTTAAAACTTCAATTTGAGGGTAAAATGATATTTTTTCACAAAATCATCATTGCAGCCACGTAGATCTCGAAAAGTTATATGAAATCAAAAAAAATTACTAAAATCTGATCTTTGGATCAAAAGTTATGGAATGATAATTTTTTACCTACGACAGCAGTTATAGTAACCGCTGCTATAGGTCCATCCTACCACAGTGGTTATAAATAACCGCTATTGTAGGTCACTTACAGCAACGATTATTCATAACAGCTATGGTAGATATAACCTACGATAACGATTGCAGTAACCACAGCTGTAGGTCCGACCTACAACAATGATTATCCGTAACTGCTGCCGTAGATTATGCCTACCAAAGCGGTTATAATAACTGCCGCCATAGGTTGGATCCACAGCAGCGGTTATCTGTAACCGCTGCCATAGATTATGCCTACCACAGCAGTTACAAATAATTACTACCGTAAATTAGACCTATGGTAGCGGCTATGGATAGCCACTGTCGTAGATTTTATGGCAGCAGTTTTAGAAACTGCTGCTGTATAAGCACCGCCATAGCTTCTTTTTGTAGTAGTATCCTTCACTAACATGCTTGAAAATTTTGGGCTGCATGATAATTAATGTGAAGGGTGGAGCCTGGTGATCTGGACTAACTTGATTATTGTAGGATACTGATTCAAGTCCAAATCAGTTAATCTATTATGTATATATATGTGTGTGTGTATGTGTGTGTTGTAACCTAAAATAAAAAGAAATTTGAGTCTTCTAGAGATCAGTTGCATTGAAAGCTAGGATTTGAGAGAATTTTATACTCTATAATCTTTAGTTTCTTAAATAATATTTTGCATCATCTCTACCAATTAATAGACATAGCTCAATCGTGTGAACCACGTAAATATTCTATGTTCTTATTTTCTCCTTCTTATTTCAGTATTCCCCTTGCTAATTGTAACAGTATTTACTATTTTATCCTGTGCCATATCAATAAAGATGACTAGTGATATGGCTTGGATTTACCATTCCAAAATTCTCGCCCGTCAGCTCAGCTCGCCAAATTAAACGAGAAATGTTTAGCAAAAACAATGGCCAATCAATTTTTTAAACAACTAGGAAATAGTTATAGCCTAGTATAATCTAAATCTGTCCAAAGAAGTATATCGTAGATGACCAACAAATAAGAAAAGCACTCAAATTGCAGCACGTCTGGTAAAGTATATCCTCACAACTCCAAAAAGAGAAAAAAAGAGTTTCGACATCCTCTATAGGTCTGACCCTCACCATTTTCCTCTTGATCTTTTGTTTTTTTTTTCTTTGTGTTATTTTGATTGCATTCTATTTGGATTTATTGAATTTGATGGTAAAAAAAGACTAGTTTTAAATAATACTATTTTTTAAATAATTATATAATTAATAAGATAATATTTAAATATTACTCGATGATGTTCAAGCTACCAATGGAGGAGAGGGTAGGGATATACATTGATCTGCAATATCACTCCCTATAATTATATAGTCCCACGTCTATATTGCCTTCAACATCCTCTATAGGTCTGACCCTCATCGTTCCCTCTTGATCTTTTGTTGTTTTTCTTTTCTTTGTGTTATGTTGATTGCATTCTATTTGGATTTCTTGAATTTGATTTTAAAAGATTATTTTTAAATAATAATATTTTTAAATAATTGTATAATTACTAAAATAATATTTAAATATTACTCGATGACATTCAAGCTACTGGAGGGGGAGGTGGGGATGTATATCTATGGTGTCACTCCCTATAGTCCCGCATCTGCATTGCCTTCAACATTCTCTATAGGTCCGACCATCACCATTTTCCCATTGATCTTTTGTTAT
>KE505774.1:109328-134244 GCA_000441515.1 Elaeis oleifera
TTTTTATTTTTAAATAAAAGATGTATCCTGCATATTGTGCGAGTAATATGCTAGTTCTTTATATTACTTTGAATAAAGTTGGCATTGTTTTGCCAACCCTATCTTACTGCCAAAAGATTTTGAGAAGACTAGAATTATTTTTATTTATTTTTTCTATCAAAGAGTGAAGGAACTTAATTCACTGTCATGGGAACAACTCCCTAACCATATGCTCTAATTAAAGAGGCAATATCAATGGGAAGACTATCATTCCAAATTGCTCCATGGCATTTGATACTTGCATAGTTTGTCAGAAAATCAACAACTTAGTTTGCTTCTTGTAAAACTAGCACTCAACCCCGTGTTGCGGGGATTTAATTGATAATAATACTAACATTTTATATTAAAGATTGTTCTTACTGATTAATCCCATAATGAGATCAAAAGGATCTCTGAGAGTTCTTCTTTCCAAATATGGCCTTCCAAATCAGTGAAAGTTGCTGCATTGGTAAATATTTTTATTTTTATCATACTATTTATGTTTTATTTTTATTTTAAAAATATATAAAAAAACTTGATACGTGATGTTGCGAGAGATTATCCTATAACCTTACAGATCAATACGAAATACCATCCCTAATACCTGTGTATCGCTTTACTATTATTATATAGATATAGATTCTTATTTAAAAAATATAAAAATAAAACTTGACATGTGGCATTGTGGGAGATTATCCTATCATCTTACATGTCAATATGAAATACCATCCCTAATATCCGCATATCGCTTTACTATTATTATATAGATATGGTGATACGAGAACGATCATTTATCTAGGATAGCACAGCCTTTGAATCTTCATCCAAAGATGGTTCTATCACTTTGAAAATTTATTACAACAAGTTTCACACCATACCAAAAGGGAATCGTTGCGGCTAGAAGGAGCTGCCACTCCTTTCTGATAACAAAGCTTACTCCTGCTGCATCTAGATGAACAGATCCATAAAATTAATTTTGATATAACCTACTTGTTGGGTCGACCAAGATACAAAGTTGGGTTGAGGTTGATCCACGAACTCCCACAAAATGCACCAGCCCCAGATTATATAGTCTGCCAAAATGTTCTATGCATGGATATATGATATTCTTTTGCAAGACTATAAGCCATGAGTAAAATCCCTCTCTACCATCCAGGACTCGGTTCTGGAATGACAAGGTAACTCTATTTCCAAGCATCAAGTCTTTATTTATCTTATCTGTGACAATCTGCAATTCTCCCATGGCAAATCTCCTTCCTCTCAAAGGAACACCCAAATACTGACCCAAGTCATCAACAAATTTCACTCCCAAGCAATCAGTATTTCTATTACCAAGGAAGAAGGCATCGTGGGCCGAACTGAACCATTGATTTATCAAGGATAACTAACCGACCAGATTAAGCACAATATGATACAATCACTCCCTTAAAAGCTCTATAGTCTCCACATTTAGTCTTGGAAATCAAGATACAATCATCAACAAAATGTAAGTGACTTGTAGGTGAGCTATCTCTATTCTATCAACAAATTGGACTGCTGCTTTGTCTCCTGTGATTGGTGGCTAAGTGCCTTCCCGATGACTTCTCTCCTCGCTCTGGTTAGAGCTACTTCAGATCATACCCCGCTGCTCTTGCTTCCTACTGTCAGCGTTCAAGGTAAGCCTCAAATAAGGAAACCATTCCGATTCGAAAACTTCTGGCTAACCATTGCAGGAATCGATGATCTCATTCGACGATGGTGGGAGGCAACCCCTTGCTCCTCCGACGCCATGGAAACTGTAATCAGAAAACGATTTGTCGTCCTAAAAAATATGGAGGCTTGGGAATTATAAATCTAAAAATTCTGAATCAGGTCTTACTTTGCAAATGGTGGTGGAAACTCTTTTTAGATACCCAAAACCTTGGAGTATTTTGGTAAAAGCTGCTTATTACAAAGATCATTCGACTCTGTTGAAGTCTTTGAATCAAAAACAATTATTGCACTCTTGGAAGGACACCCAGCAAGTCAAAGAGATCTTCCGATCATTGATCAAATTTCAGGGTGGTGATGGTCTCCTCATCTCTCTTTGGAATGACTCCTGGCTCTTAGATTACCCTCTTAGAGATCAATTCCCATGGTTACATCATCTCTCAGACAACCAAGAGATTTTGGTGGCTGAAGCTCTTTCAAAAATTGCTGAAAACGAATCCTGGCCACTCTCTTCACCCTTTGCTAGTCACGTCGACCTTCAAAAGTTCCAGCAAACACTGAGGACTCTTAGGCTATCAGATTAGCCAGATACGATAGAATGAAAATGATTTTCGGTAAAATCTTTCTCAACCAAACACTGTTATAACTTTCTGCAAGACAGTGGTATTAAGCCACCCATCTGCAACATAATCTAGGAATTCTGATTCCAGAAAGAGTTAATTCTTCTTATACCTTGCCTACCATGATAAATTCTAACCAAATCAAATCTAACAAAACGCAGCTGGCCAGGGATAAACACCTGCTCGGTATGTGGATGTAACCAGGAAACATCAGACCGCTTACTACTTCAATGCTCCTAAAGACAAGTTTGGTCACTTCTACTCCAGAACTTCGATCCAAACGATCTGCCGCATTCCCAAATATCCTTATGGGACACCTGGAGATCAATAGAAAAAAGACGGAAGATTCTACAAGGGCTCGATTCACTGCTGGCAGTAGGATGCTGGGATCTATGGAAAGAGCGAAACAACCATTGCTTTGAATTCATTGCACTCCGCTCAAGTTATGCTGCTTTGAAAATTGCAAAGCTTTTCATCAGCTGGACAGCAAATCATAAATGTAAGAAAAGGAGTCTATCAAAGCAGTAAGAAGCTCCATGTTTAAGCTTCTGTCTGACCATCCCTGCCATTGCTCCTGCTATACATAAACTCATCTAGTCTCTGAACGGCTGATTCGGAGATACATCCCAACAGAACCACATTTAAGCAAAAATTTCAAGTCAGGGGTATCGGCAGAGGTCACTACATACTCTTAGCAGAAGGAAGCGTTAGTAAAAATCTCCAATCATCTCAGCAGATTAAGATAGCATACTCATTCGACTGCTGTGAACTTGCCAGTTGTCTTTTGGCTGCTAGTTAGAGACTTCCTCCTGATAGTACTGAATGACTTGGTGGTAACATCCTTATGTCAGCTCCTTCAAAGAACTGATCAAGTTCGAATAGTCAAATCATACACATCGAATCCTAAGCTAGGGATCGCAAGATCTGAGAGGTTCTGAAAGTCTAAACATTTGTGCTCACCTGGTTTCATCATAATCATAGAATCTGTGATTCAATTCTGATCCTGAAATCTTCCTACCAATATTCAGAGCCTGTAACTCAGTTCAGATTTTGTACCTTGTCTGCTAGAAGCTCATCTCCCTTACCTCGTTTATGACCAAACTTTGATATGTATCTATAATTATAGTAATATATTATTACCTGAGTTAGATATTCTCTAACTCAATTCATCAAAAAAAAATACCCTATATAGTTTGTTCTTGTACCTCTACACGAATGGGCTCTACTCAACATTTCCGAACACAACATAAATAAATATGCTGATAATGGACATCCTTGCTGAAGACCCATGTTTGATTTGAAAAAATATCTAGGTGTTCCATTAACAATAACAGAGAAGGAAGGATTCCTGATGCATGCCTAAATCCAAGTTATAAATTTGACTGGAAAAGCAAAATGAATGAGAACATCAAGTAAATAATTTCGATCCAGCCTATCATAAGCCCTTTCCATATCTAATTTGATTGCCACTAAAGGATTAATAGCAGTCGCTTTATGCAAAGAGTGAATTACCTCCTGTGCTAGAACAATATTATGTAAAATGCTTCGGTTTTGGATAAAGCAGCTTGTTCTTTTGATATTAGCTTGTGGATCACCTTCTTCAACCGAAGAGTTAGAATTTCTACCACCAACTTGTAAATTGTATTACATAGGCTAAAGGGCGATAGTGATTTGGTTATGTAAGATTATTACATTTTGAAATTAAAGTTACAAAAGTAGCCTTCCAAGCTACTAGCATGTGGCCTTTGCGAAAAGCTATCTGATAGAGTGGCACATATCAGAAGCAATGAGATTCCAATAATATTGAAAGAAGCTAGGAGGAAAGCTACCTAGTCCCGGGGCCTTATTGGACAGCAGAGATTCAGGAGCAGCCACAATCTCTGCATATGTAATCTCTTTGGTTAGGCAATCCCTATCCTCATCATTCAACATGTTCCTCGGCATTGGGAGGTTGGGCGGGTCCCTGATAAAATGTTGAGTCCACCTATTTACAGAATAATTTTTAAGCTATGCTCCAACTTCCTCATCATCTTCTATTGCATTATCATTATCATTAACAAGGAAGGAAATGTGATTGCACCTTCTTCTAATAATTGTAGACCAGCCAAAAAACTTGTCGTTCGTATCACCATTCTTGATCCACCGCAACCTTGATTTTTGATGCCGAAAACCTTTTTGCTGTTTGACAATGCGATGGTACTTGGATAGTTTTGATCTAAGCAACTTTAATTCATCATGAGCCAAACCCCTTCCTTTGCCGCTTTAGATTGAAGAGTTGCCACTTCCATTTCTAAATGCCGTAGACGGATATGGATATTAACAACATCTCTGTTCCAATTTTGAGGTGCGGTCTTGGCGTTCTTAGTTTCCTAATATTTTGAACATACTTGAGCCGGTGAGCGCCGAGCTTCATGAACCACCCACCCATGAATCACTATAAGATAGCCATATATTCTCAAATCTAAGTGGAGTAGCACCACACCTGTTGTTCTCGTAGTTGATTAAAATTGAGCAACGATCCGAACCAGCCCTTCAAGTGTTTGACAAAAGCTTTTGGGACAAGTTCAACCAATGATCATTCACCAAGACCTTGTTCAGGCATTCCCAAACACGAGCCACCCCATCTCTATGATGACGCTATACGAATTTGGGTCTGAAAAAACCTAAATCAATGAGGCCTTCCATTATTAAAAATTCTTTAAACTCTCTGCTTTCCCAATTATCATAAGAAGGAGCACCACCCATTTTTTGGTTGGCTGATAGGACGCAATTGAGATTGCCGGCAGTTATGGAAGGAAATTTAAAGAGAGAACTCTCTACTTAATTCCGTCCACAATTTTCTTCTGTAAACATCATTGTGCTCGCATACACCGGTGCAATTATCCAAGCGCAATCATTTCTATCAATAAAAACTTCACACAAGCATTGTTTGGATGCAAAAGTGAATTCGGCATCTCCCAACTCCTGCCTCCACATAGCTATTATTCCTCTAGATAGCCCTCGTGATGGGAAAGCCTTGATCCTCTAAGATAAGCCAAGCCTCATATGCATCCTGTCAGTCGATTTCCTCTCTAAACGAGTTTCAAGAAGAACATAAACGTCAAATTTGTGTAAGGTAACCAATCTTCGAAACTTTGCAGAGTACGTGGGTTTAGCAGCCTCTCGACGGTTCAAAATGAGAACGTTCATGATGAAATCGCAATGGATTCGGCGAGCATGCCCTTCCTTTGTCGTCGAACCTTCTATCTTCGTCCATATCATTATCAATCGCATCACCTTCCATGTATTCTTCCATAGAATCCTCATCGCTAAGAATTTGGAAACGAGGTCCCAATGAAATTCCTTTTTCACCGCCCGGTTTCATCTTCCGCCCCAATTTCTCAATTCCCACTATTCCACGTGGATCGGTCCCCTTGATCCTCGCCGACAAAATCTGGCATGATACGTGCTGGAGAAATCTTCGAAAAGGACTCCCAGGATAAATAGGAAACATCCCTCCACGATCCATCTCCTTCTTTATCCCTATTTTTACCGATCTTCTGTCACAAACCCTCTCCCCGCCTCCTCCCTCCAATCCTCCAGCCATATCCGGATCTCATGCTGCCATCGCCGCCAACCAACCCGCCGACTCTCTTCTTCAAGGATGAGGAGGAGATCCTGCCATCGCCGCCGACCGACCCGCCGACTCTCTTCATCAAGAATGAGGAGGACTGCCGAGCTCTGGTTGTGCATAGGTTTGCACAGGTCGTTGCTATTATCTCACCGCAGTTTCTCCTCGACCAGCTCCCTATCTCAGACACGATGATCCGGGCAGAGTTGAAGAAGCCGCAGAAATCCCAACGTTTCGTGCTCGGCAACCCTGAGATCTTTTCTGAGTCACGCCTGCACAGAAGCTCGCCGACAAGATCACCATTATCACCGCAGCAATCGGTATGTTGGATGAGGCAAGGAGCCTGCTCCGGTCCGTCGGATTCCCTCGCGAGTGAATAGGGGTGGAAATAGGTCAGGCCAGACTTTGGCTTAAACAGGGCAGGTCTGTATTTGGCTTAAACAGGGCAGGTCTGTATTGTAAAATACTAGTCTGAGTCTGATCTATTGGACTGATTCAGACTTAAAATAAGGCTCGGTCTGATCTATTTTGCAAAATAAAAAATCTGATCTAGCCTGAAAGTCAATTTAAAAGAATCTTCCGTCTTCTTGATTCTCGAATTTGATATTGATGGGTAAGATCAATAATTAATTAATTATATATATTAATAAATAATAATTTTATTAATTATATATATATATATAATTTATACAGACCAGTCTGCAGGCTTTCAAGCCAGGCTTTGAAATTTTAGGTCTGACCTATTTATTTAAATAGATCTTTTTAAAAATCTATATCTGATTTATTTAGATAAATAAGTCAGGCCAGGCCGACAGCAGGTCGGGCTGTAGGCCGCTGATAGGCCGCCTGGCCTATTTCCATCCCTACTCATGAACGTTGCGATATCCTGATCAACTTAGTGGTCTCCGCCATCGAGGATATTCGTCGGGCGCGCCTGAACTTGCAATGTGAATAACGTATCTAGGTCTGGTTGATCAGGTATGTTAGCTTTTTTTTGGAATGTCCGACCTAGGTTTGATATTTTCTGATCAAGTGAATGAATCAGAGGCAGTCCAAAAAAATAGAATCATTTCATCCAATTTTTGATTGCTTTTATTACAATTTCACCCGTATCAAGTTCCGATGATTAGTAAAGATAATAGTTCATTTGTTAGTAACATATTTAATTGAAAATTTTGAGATTTCAGATTTTGACATTTGATGTTTATCTAACCATAAATCTACTTAAATATAAATTCTAATCTTAGACTCTCAAATAACTTAATTTTCTAATTAGATAATTTTTATTCTTTTATTTCTTTCTCCTCCCTTAAAATCCTATGCACGTATTGTCCAATTATTTCTCATGTAGCATATTATTTTAAAAAGATGCGTCCAATCAAACTCAAACTTTTATTACATCTATCAATAAAAAAAGAGGAAAGGGATCGTACTTCTCATCCACATTATCTCCACGTAGAAAAGGATTGAGTGAAATTGTTTCAATCAAAATTGCTAATTTTAATATATCTGGATTTGGTTATTCATGATATCTTTTTGCACATAAAATGAATTCTAATCTAAAGAAAGTACCTTCCATAATGTGGACAATAACCAGACAATATCCAAACTTAATTTATTTATTTAGTATATGCAAAAAGGCATTAATCAAAGAAAAGATAAAATAATAGAACTTTGTTAAGAGATTTCTAATATTTTAGAAGAAAGATTTCCAACAATGTCCTTTTTAGAAGAAAGATTTTGACCATACATATAAGGACATTCTTTATTTACTTTGCATGAAGTTGGGATTATTTTGTTGATCTTATGTTACTACCAAAAGATATTGAGAAGATCAAAATTATGAGTGTGCTTTAGATTGTCAACTTTTATATCTACAAAATCGAGGGTGTGAGGCACTATCTCACATTGGACCAGTCTGTCCTATTAGTTGGCCTAAACCAAGAAGCCGGTCCATTGGTATGGTATATGTGTTACATGCATTGGAGAAATGGAAGTCTCCCTATGAGAGAATTCTTCTTCTCCTGATGAGTTTGAAAATGAAAAGGATTCCTAGGGTCATTGAAATCGAGTCGAACCCTAGGAAATCTACTATAAATATGAATCCCTCTCCTCCATGACCCTCTACCATGATCTCTCCTTTTATCCCTTTTTCCCTATTTTGCCTAGCTTCTATTCGTTGTGCCCACCAAAAATCAAGCTATAGCAAAGGCCAGAAGCCAAGGTATGCCCTAATCCCCCTTCCTCTTCTTTTCCTCGATGATAGGATTCCTTTCTATTGGGATTTCGTTGATAAACTAGCCAAAAATTGATCAAGAAAAAAGAATCTCGTTTATATCCTCTCTTTTTTGATATGTTTTTTTTCCAACCACCAGCACTGCCTTTGGACTCGGGATGCTTGGCCAAGTTTCTTAGCCTTTTTACTATCTTTCATGATGAAGCCATGGTCACTGGTGAATGACTAAAGGTCAAAAAAAATGAAAAGAACCTTTGTTCCCCAAGTTTTGGCTTTTATCCCTTGTTTCCTATTGGCTGATCACGACAACTAGATGTCCATCATCGACTATAAACCATAACTTCTGATACTATCACCAATGATCCAAGCTTCGCCTTCCTCTTCCAAGAGAGATCAAGGTCTCCTCTTTCTCTTTCTCTAAGCAGACCTAGGGTTTCCAATTCAAAGTCATGCGTCCCTTTGTTATGGATTCAAGATAATACTAGTTTAATTTGGAGTCCCTGAACCTCTCCAGTACTCAAGCAGCATGCCACCCATTACTACAACCCTTGCTAAGTACTTCTAGAATTTGAATAATATTGACCTTTATTGAGTCATCTAAATCATAGCTAATCTTGACTAGTTGACTTCATCTTCTTCAGATTGATCCAGATACTCATATTCCACCCTCTTAGTCTCCCTCGTTTCTCTTCATGACTTATGGACGCCACTAACAGGACTCTCTATAGTATGCATTGATCCTACTGAGGAATCTTGAATGGTCTTAATAGCTAGGCAACTAATCATTTTCTCATTCTAGCTCTTATCAAATCCTACTAAATTTAGCCATCCTTGATTATGATAACCTACCTATGTCCTAGCTTGATCCTTGATGAGATGAAACTACTTGAACTGATCAATTCAAACCATCGAGCATCACCACCAAAATAGTTTATCCTTGATCAATCTTGATTTGAGCTGAAGCCACAACCCTATCATGCCTCTGTTGGACCTCTAAGAAATTGACAATAAAGTTAATTAAATTTTAAAGACCTTGAATAGATATATCTGATTTGTTAAATTGAAGTGTGGATTAGTAAACACTGCAATTGGGTTTCTCCTTGACAGAGGTAAGTAACCTATCACTTCATAGTATTTTTTTCAAATTTGTTAGAAGAAATGATCTTAAAAAATTTGAATTATTTTATTAAAATTTGTTTTGTGATCTCTGCTTTTTGTTCAATAAAATGGATCAAGCATATGCTATTTTATTCTTAAAACAAGCATATATGATATTCATTTAGTATTTCTATGAATAAGTTATTTTTCAATACCCAATCAGCATTGAGCATCGAATTTGGAAAGTTAACTGGGTGACATGTGAAATTATTTTTATAGCTATGTATTCTTAGCATGATTATGATATGGCTCTATCAATGGAGATTGTTCATTGACCCTATTGACTTATAATTTAAAAAAATAATTTCGATATCGAGCCACCAGTGATTAGAATAGTGGTATCAAGTTTCTGTTATCTAGCACTTTCATGCATCCTATATCTATTATCTGACTCATGCCATTAGGTCACATATTCGTAGCTTGATATTGGATTTAGTATCAATTTCTAAAAGCACACTTTTGAAAAGTAAAAAAAAATTGATATACCCAATTAATAATATATTATAAATTATATTTGATCTACTATCTACTAGCATGCTTAGACTTAATTTTGATGTACTATGTTGCTTACTAGGTTGGTATAGCTCATTATTCTTTTTTTTTTTTTTTTTTCTAGATCTTGAATGATGACTTGCTTCAGCCTTGGATGAGCACACTAAATTCCTGGGAGCAATTAGAAGATCTAGCTATCTTGGTCATCTATGTCATTTGGTTTCTTATTAGTTTAGCTTTTTTTTTGTTTAGATTGAATATTAGTAATAATTTGGAATTTAATGGTTAGATTATCTTGGGTTGTTCATTGATGAAACTGATTTATTATAATACTTACAAATTAATTTTTGAGGGTTGAAGACTTATTATGTCTTTGAAATTATTATAATTTGATCAATAGCTTTGCATGCTTATATGGTTTGCCTTGCTGACTAATGGCATTTGTTATGCTCTAAATTCAAGGCCTAATAGAGGGTCATTTTGAAAAGGAACAAAATTATAGATACTCTATGAAATCAGCAAAATTTCCAAATTAATATTTTATTTGTTCTTAAATTGACAATAGGGTATATTCACTTAGAAAAAATAAATGATAATGGGATTCTTTACTACTCTCCTATTAAAAAAATAATAATCATAATATATGACTCGTGATATCGAAAATGATTAAAAAATAATTATGTATGTTCTTTATATCTGCAAGCTATTCTTAAGAGACCAACTTGGACCAATGTTAAGTTAAATTAAAATAAAATTTTCTAATTTTGAACCTTTCGAAATAGGAAATAACAATTTTTTAAAATTTTGAATAAAGGAATTTTAAAAATTTCTAACACAAACATCGAATAGCTGGATAGTAGATTGAATCAGAATTTTAATGAAAATCAAACAGGTGATAGCTTAGAAAATCAAAGGTAGAAAATAGAAATGCATGATCCTGTAGGCAGATGTAATATGAAAGTAGTTTTGATTTTTCATGCCTGCCTTCATGCCTCGACGGCCATTGGCTCATATATGTAGAGTATGAAATCCATTCAATCCAGATTACTATGGGTATGAATCAGGTCCAATAGATCACTCACCATATTATCCACTTATATTTAAAAAATTATTAATTGAATCTGGTCCATCATGTAATTTTTGGACTAGCTCAACCAACATGCGACACATTTGGGCTTTAAAGGAGGGAAAGGGAAATCATCAAGATGAGGAGATTCCATAATGATTTCCTTCAATGATTCACACGTCCTTCAACAATGCAATTGGAAATTTCTCTGTTTCTTTCCGCAAACAAAGAATGCTAACTTGTTTCTTTCCTCTTAAACCAAGGGCAGGATATAAGGAAAATTTCTCTATTTCTTTGAGCTTCCTCTATCTTTTCCCATCTCCCCTGGATAGGGGTGAAA
Source organism: Elaeis oleifera (assembly GCA_000441515.1). Classification (NCBI taxonomy): domain Eukaryota; kingdom Viridiplantae; phylum Streptophyta; class Magnoliopsida; order Arecales; family Arecaceae; genus Elaeis; species Elaeis oleifera. The sequence continues at coordinate 120,558 of KE505774.1, forward strand.
GTGGTATGGATATTGTCCGTCTAGATCTATTTTCATATCCAAATCAATCCGGATATGGATAGAAATTTGAGGATCCGATTTATATCCATATCCATATCTATATCCGTAAAAAAATAGATATGGATATGGATAGACAAATATCCGATCCGTTGAATATCCGAATCTATATATAATCCTATATAATATTATATATTTTTTATTAATTTTAAATATATATATAATTATATAAATATATTATTAACTTAATTTATCATCTATTTAGTAATATTTTCAATTCTGTAGTCATAAAATTTAATTATCTAAGTAATAACCGTAAGTATATCCATACTATCCAAATTGTATCCGTGTCTATTTAAAATAAATATAAATATAAATTTTACATCCAAATAACATCCGCATCTATATTTGTATTTATCAAACAAATAAATATGGATATAGATATAATGGTATCCGATCCGTATCGGATCCATTTTCAGCCCTACCTCTGGATGACATCTTTAAGTTCCCTCAAATGTAATGCCTAATAAAATTGAAAACTTGAGAATTATATACATCGTTTTGTGATTGCATAATATTGTGGTCCGGGCACAATAATTCATTAATTAAAATTTGTGACTGCTTTGGCCATCTTTACCCTAAGAAGCTCTTGGTTGTGTGCACGAGGATCCATGCAGATTGCAGCAGCCCAGAAATATAAGGCGTGAGTCTTTTCTTTTTTTTTTTGGTAACATGGATAAAACAGCAAACAAAGTAAACAAATGGGAAGCACCCGCAAAAAATAGTTCCATGCATAGGCTTAAACATTGCTTGTACCTCATTATGTTAATTTGCTAACAGCTGTTTTATTTATTTATTTTATTTTTTCAGGAGGGTCTAATTTTCATATTAGTATAAGTTCTCAAAGTGGCCCATTTTGCTATAGGTTATTGCAATAAAGTTTGTCATTGTGGCTGGGTGACTTCAATAAAAATTTCAAATTCTCTAGAAAAATCCAAACAAATCATATTATAGCTGCAAAAAGCATCATTTTATAGCTTGATGTTTGCTTATAAACGATCGATCCAGAGATCATTCTTTGGAAATGGTTGAAGGTTCACTTCGAGAGTTAAAAAGAGAAATTGCTGATTTGAGGGTGGAGTTAAGAAAATTGTATCAAAAAATTACGGAATCAACTGAGAGTGGTGCTATAACAAGTATAGGCTTTTGGTTGGAATTATAGCACTTCTTCTTGTCATAATAGTGTGTAAGTGTCTATGATCATTGTATTAATGTTTAGGAGAACTTTTTATTATAAGTGTTGTAAGTGTTTAGTATTTGTCAACATGGGATAAATGCTTATTTTGTGGAAACATGGGATGAATGCTTATGTTTTATGGTACTGTATTCCTTTTATTCAGAATTTGTTGGATGATGGTCTTGTATAAATGTTCTACAATACTTCTTGATTTCAAGTTCTGAGAAAAGAAGATTAAGATATACTCTTCATAGTGAAACAAGTCATTGATGGTTCAGTTAGTGACCACAATCCATGAACATAAACTGAAGAGAGAGATGGTGCAGTGACAATTTTGATCTCCGAATATTCACCACTCCGCTTGGTATCTCCATTGATTCAGACACTTGCAAATATTACGGAAGCTACTTTATAAGTGGGTGAAATGTTGGTAGACACCAAATGTGCAAATAAATGGTCGACATTGCAATTGTTTTAAAAGCAGCACCTACCTTCAGAAGATCCAACTTGATTTAAGGAACATTGTGTCTTCTGAAATTTATAGGTTGTGTGCTTATGTGCAATTTCATAGACAAGAAGCTCAAATAGAGATCTCCATCATCCATCATGATCTCACTGGCAAGCAATCAGAAACCTCCTATCTCTCACCTTGCAAATCACCAAGATCACATGACAATTGATAAGTGTTTCATGATAAACATCATCTCTAATCATAACAGCCAGTTGATTTTTAAGATTCAAAATACAAAGAACCAAAAAGGATAAGAGTTTATTATCTTTAAATAAGTTCAAAACCATCTGAAAACAAACGACTGGAGAACTAAATAAGACACCAACACTAAGCGAGCAAATTCAGCTCCTGCTACCCCAAGTTCCTATCCTTTGGTGGAGTATAGTCTCGAAAAGATGGCTGGGTCATTGTAGTACTTTGACTCCAAGCATGAACTGAAGAGTCCTATTATTTAAGTGAATCAAAGTGAAAAATATAATCATCTACCAATTTGATGAAAAAAACTGTTATGAAAAGGCTACCTACTTGGTTGGAATATCTTAAAAAACAACACATTGTAGTATGCTTGTAAATGGAAGGTTAGAAATCTAATAAATTGCAAAAATAATTAGTTATATATTATAATTTTTGTATCATGAAGTGAAAAAGATTTTTGGGCATTACAATAAACTAATAAATGGATTCCTTGTTACTAAGAAACTATTTGATAAAAGTTTATAGGTGCAAATGGGTAAGCAAATGCAAAAGGACTTGGTGGGATAGGTAATCAGCATTGAACATTTTGTGTATCATCTTTAACTGTATTTTCCATTTTTTAGATGATTCCAGCTGCTTCTTTAACTTTTCCTACATAAAAATATGATTTTGTCTTCATAGCATAAGTGAAAAAAGTCCGACTTCCAATATGTGCATGCAGAAATTTAAAATCGCAGCAAAAATTTAAATCTAAATTAAAACCCTTTTAATCTATCATGCATATTATAGATCTAATCTACAGATACCTTAGGATCTATCACATGCAAAATAAAAATGCTGAAAGTAAAAATCAGATCTGAAATAAATTAACATCGGAGATCCAATCTCCATACTTTTGCACGGATCGATGATCTCCACAGTTGATGATCGTGGTATGCTCTGAGGTTTCTCAATTAGCTGTACACATATCCGGCTTCTACAGATATCCACATGAAATCTTTAATCCGATCAGAAATCCGTTGCTTTATCGGGATGCTAGCGCCTTTGCAGAAGCCACCTCCTGATGGTTGATGACATTACTCTCTAAAAAAAGATTGAAAAAAGAGAAAGAGGAGGAGAAAGAAGAACAAGAAGACCTCTCTTTTCTTTCTTAGATCTCACATCACATATAGATCAGCCCTCCCCAAAAACCCACGCCACAAAGGAGAGGAACACCACCATGTGTGTGCCTCTTAGGAAGAAACCCTGCACACCACAGGAGAAGCGCCTCTCAAAACCCATGCCTTCAAAGTTTGTCACGGCCAAATGTGATATTTTTCATGCTAATATTAGTCCAAACCCCACGTCTAAAACCACCCTTTAAATAGGCATTGGATAGGATTTTTAGTAAGTGTTTGGATGCCCCCTCCTAAATTCCATGCATGTAAAAGGAACCTTTTAGCGTGAACTCTTCATGCAAAAGCCAAGAAGCATGTCGGGTTTCTCACATTAAAAATCAAAAGAAAAGCATGCCCATAACGTCCTTCAGATGGCATCCAAATTGGAAATATAGGGATTTGAATCAAATTCAAATCCCTTAGTTCTTATCTTTATCCAGCAGAGAGAGGGCGCAAGGAGGAGACTAGGGCGTGAAGGATTCCTTGGTTTTGGCATGAATAATCTCATGCAAAAGCCAAGGAAAGGGTTGTGTGGGATGAGGCGGCATGAAGGTGGGGCGTGGGGCTAGGTGGGCACAAGAGAAGAGAGAGAGCCCCAATCAAACTGGGCTCTCTTTCGATGCCTTAATTAATCCTCAACCAAATCAAATTTGGTTGTACCAAAGAAAAGTCAAATCCTAATCCAACTAAGAATCCAAACCTAACTAATTTGATCCTAATCCAATTAAAAAATTAGTTGAACCACGTCCTGATCAAATCAGGAATTGATCTCCCTTGCTATAAAGCTATCTCATAACTTAATTAGGCTTGATCAAATCAAATCCAAACTATACTAAATTGAATCCAATTCAATTAGACTTGATACAAATTTTATTGCTCAATCAAATTGAGCTAATTAGCAATCCAATTATTAATTAATCCTCCTACAACTTACTAACTCTTAGCGTGTTGCTTAATTACAATTTTGTAATGGATTAATCATCAATCATATTGATAATTAGATTCCTTTGTGATTCATAATCACAGATCAACTATCTAATCGGATAAAGATCTCTTTTGTGTGTGACCTCATAGGTTCTATTCTATCTAATAATGAGATATACTGTGATTCCTATCATAATATCATTGAAACTCCTTTCGATGGATTGGAATGATTCCAATTCTGCTTATGAAAGATCATCGATCATCAACACGATGCTAGACGAGTCTCACAATCCATCAGTGACACTTAGCAGTATGCAGTGACAATCTAGCAGAATGAAATATTGAACCTCTACATGCAGTTACAGTATAATTTGATCCTTCTATCATGAGTCCCAACAAGATGAAGGTCATGGATAACTCGTCAAATCTCATCACTTATCGTATGTAATATTCAATCGACTCGAGTTTACAAGTGAAATCCTATGAAAATCCTTTTCATCATTCACTCTGCCATTTCTATAGTCTTCTGAACTCAATCTCATAATAACATAGGACTACACTTATCTATCAAGTTCGATAGATCCCATCTAGATGTGCACCCTACTCCTACAGTGAATCTACTACAGTCAATGTTCACTATAAGGATCCATATGGCTAAAGATCATATTTATATATAGTCAAACTACAGCAATTTCACTATGAGCAGTCGAGGTATCGCAGGTCTGAGGACTACTCACACCACTGTAGCATCGAGTATGTTACTGATGAGTGGATAGACATCCATGTGACTACTAATATTGGTCACACTCAGTATCATTGTCCTCTAACAATCACCTACACCCTCGCTCTAATGTCCCCACACTATAGACTCGAGACTCGCTTATCCAGAGAAAAGCGATTCATGCACCAATCTAATCGGATCAATCACCATCCTCGTGATGATCCATCAATCGAAAGTATTTAGAAATTAATCATCAATGACACATGTCTCAAATTTTTAACTCTTGAGAATATGTGTCATCATCCTATTAATTCTTTGGATGATTCATGGATATATGACTCTATATGAATATGAAAATAATCTTATTATTTATTCAATTATAAAATTATGCCACTAAAAAGATTACATATATCGGCCAACTTGACTTCTAGGATATAGATCCAACAATCTCCCACTTGCACTAAAGTCAATTGGCCATCAGTCTAATCCCATCTTCTCAAGATGAGCTTCAATCTCCTGCGGGCACAACAGCTTAGTCAGCGGGTCCACTTTGTTCTCCATGGAGTCTAACTCTCTGCACCTCGATACTCGAGATATTCGTGAATCTGATGGAATCGTCACTCTATGTGCTTAGATTTCTAATGAGACCTTGGTTCTTTAGCCAGAGCTATGGAACCGATGTTATCGTAGTAGAGTTACATGACATCTCATGTCATCACTCTAAATACCGCAACAAACTGTATAAACTAGAAAGTTGCCTTAGTACCCTTAGAAACGACGATGAACTCTACCTCCATAGTGAAATTTTCAATGATCGATTGTTTGAAACTCTTTCAATATACCGTACCACCATAACATAGAAATTCACATACTGATGTAGACCTTCTATCATCAATCTATGTATATTTCAGAATCTTAAATTCTTCTTCTCCAAGGATCAAGAACATATCCTTAGTCTTTTTCAAGTACTTAAGAATGTACTTCACGATTATCCAGAGCTCCTTATCTAGATTCGACTGATATTTTGCTCATGACACTCATAGCAAGAGATATATCAAGTCGTGTATATAGTATATACATGAGGCTCTCTATTGCAAAAGCATAAGGGATGCACTCAATCTCCTCAAGTGTGCTGGGGTGCCTCTTCTTAGAGAAATGAACTCCATGCCTAATGGAAACAATTTTTCTTTTGGAGTTCTTCATACTGAACCTTTCAGCATTTTCTCTATATACATTTTCTATGAGAGATGAAGTACTCTCTTAAACCTATCTCTATAGACCTTTATTCTTAGAATACATGATGCTTCTCCTAGATCTTTCATGAAAAATTCATTTGACAATCAGACCTTAACCCAAATCATCATTGGAACAACATTCCCAATTAGGAGGATAACATCTATGTACAATATGAGGAATGTTAAGCACTCCCACTGACCTACATAAACTCATGGTTTCTCTTCGTTCTTGATGCAATTGAATATTTTGATCACATCATTGAACGATGACACTGCCTCGTAATAGTTTTAGGGATCATCCCTATGTTTTCTATCTCCCATGAGGAATATTTTCTCTAATCCTCTTTAAACATATATTTGTACCTTTCAAAAGGATGGGAGATTTAACTAGATCTATGAGATGGATGAGGTACACCATCTACTGGCTCAATGGGTTCTATAAGCTCTATAACTCGTTGTTACTCTAACGAGACTTTCTCTTCGAGCTATAATTGCCTCCCACAGTGTTTATCATGGATAAACTATTTTTTAGGAAGATAGTATGTCGAATCACAATCACATTATGATCCTTCGAAAGGCAGAATTAGTATTTCAAAACTCTTTTGTATACCCTATATGCTCTCATAGACTTAACCTCTATCTTGTTCGTCTACTGTCACTTGATATAAGCTGGGCATCTCTGAATCTTGAGATGATCAAGACTCATTTTCTCACCATATCATATCTCATATGGCGTGGTAAGAACATATTTAGAGGGGACCCAATTCACTATCTAGTTAGTGATAAGCTAAGCATGTCCCCTAAGTGAATAATAAAAGATCAGTGAAGCTCATTATGGATCGAACCATATCCAATAGGATCCAACTTCTCCGTTCTAAAATTTTGTTGAGTTGAGGCATTCCAGATGGAGTCTATTATGAGATTATGCCATTTTATTGAGATAACCAAAAATTTCTGAGATAGTAATCTCCTTCATCTGATCGAAGTCTACTTCATATCTGAATTCTTTGAATATTTCGAAGGCTTCAAATTAGTGTATCTCATACACATACCTATACCATAGACAATCAATGGAAAGGATAATTAAGTAGAGATAACCTTTCTGGCTGCCACATCAAATGGGCCACATACATCAATGTGCACCAGGATAAGTATCTCAGTGATCTTTTTTCTATATCCCACAAAAGATAGCTTGGACATATTTTTTTGAAGACAAAACTCACAGACTGGATATAACTCAGTAATCATTGAGCCCAAGGATCCATTTGTCTCCAATCTATTAATCATTTCTTCTCCTATATAATCTTGTCTAAAGTTCTACACATACTTGAGATTTTTCTCATCATTAGATCTCTCAGATCCAATGATACTCACTATCTACTTGGACACATTCACATCAACATGTAAATGATGGAGACTGTTAATTATAAAGTCATATCCAACCATTTATTTCAAATAAATGGTACTGTAATCTTTATGAAAAATATCGAGCAGATCTGATATACCTTCTAAAGGTATGTCCCTTTCATTTTCTTTTAACATTTCAGGCATCCAAGATAGTTTCTCCATCCCATAGCGAGAATGATGCCCCTTGAACTCTTCAAGGTCCTTAAGTGGTCACCAACGTATCCAATAACTCGGTCAGGTTGCAATCAATCTTGTTCATATGATAGTTTACTATAAACTGTTACATGACTAGTAAGGGATAGCCAGATCAAATCCACATACCATTTCTTATGCATGATCACATCGAGCTTCTCAAGCTCCTCCTGATCCTTGATCATCATCAAACGATGATTGTAGACCAACTGCCCTTGATTCATCTTAGTGTTGAAAAGTCTCTCAGACACTTCATAATGCACAGATCAGCTCATCTCACCATACAACTCCTGTATGTGAGTCAACATAGCCTAAGCAATCTTCATAACCTCATACTGATGTTGCAACTCATTTAACTTAGACACCAATATGTTACACCTGATCTTGTTATAATCATCCATCCAATTTTCCAGTGCTTCCTATTGGTCAGCGATTGGATGGTTTGGTAACACTAAAGTTTTTTGATTCTTAATATAGCTAAGCTTCTCGAAGCTTAAAATAACTTTCAAGTTCCTGAGCCAGTCCTTATAATTGGGTCTGGTTAGTCGATTGTTTTCTAAAAATGAAAACAAGGTTGGAGGTAGATATTTTCTAGCAGAGAGAAAAAAATTCTAGTTAGATTTTTATAATTGATTTATTTAGTCTATTTTAAGAATTTTATTTAAAAATAAACTACCTCCCACTATTTTTGCGAATCGCTACACTCCTTGGGCAGAAAAATGAAAACCCCTTCGTAAGTTAGGATTTCTAGTAGATACTGCGGTCCCACTGATTATCACACTACCTCACCTGATAGATTTTGATGAATGTGTCAACTAATGAGTGGACAACTCTGGCCCCTCACTTCTCAAGCAAATTACAGTGGACTTGGTCTCTAAGTCCAAAGACTTTGTTCTAATATCACTTGCTCTAATACCACTTGTTGTGCAGGATCCGGTACCACTCATTGCAGCAAGAGCCAGAAAAAAATAAATAAAATAAAAAATAATCAAATACGTGGATCAGCCAAAAGACTTGCCTTCATAGGGCATGCAAGCTTCACCATGAAAAAAAAATTATAAAAGGAGATCACATTTTCACTCTCGTACACCAATCCTTCTCTCTCAACAAGAAGCTCACCCTCACAAAAGCTCTCTCTCTCCCAAGAAGACCCTCTGAACCCCTGAAACAATCGCTGTCCACTGCTTGACAGTCTGCCTAAAGCCTTTGCTTCTGTCCTCTATCGGTGCTCCTCAGACTGCTACTGCCAAACTGCTCCTTAGGGTTCTCTGCCGACCGCCACCCCATGGTTGCCACTACCTCTGTTTCGCCCACATGCCTTTAAAGACCTCAAATCAACTGCAGCTCGGATTCCTACGTGAATCCTGACTTCTTGCAACATCCAAACGAGCCACAGCACCCTCAAATCAAGCCCGACCATCATTTTGTCCTTCTGATTATGGAAATGCCTCAAGAAATATGCACGAAACATCTTCGATCCATGGTGGACCGCGAGAAAAGTGAGAGAAATGAGCTGTTGGTCCACTGCATCTCCCATGGACTGCGAGTCCATGGTGACCACATCACATGGTCACAGGCCACCTATGCACTGCGGGCCGCACCCATGCTGGGCTGGGGCCGCATGCTGGGCAGCACCCGTGCACGCCCACTGCCTGCCCATGCACTAGGCTTGGGCCTGGCCCGAGTGCCTGGGGCCTATGCTGGCATATGGGGCCCGTCTATCATCCGTGTGCCATACCCATCCACCTCCTAGCCTTCTTTCGAGTGTAGTTTCTCTGTCTGGACTCCATTTAGGTTGTTCTTAGATTCGTTAGACTCTGTTCGTCATTCTGGATCTTATTCTAAGCTTATTATGAATCGAATCTCGAGATATTTTTCTCAACAATCTCCATCTCGACTCGACATTCGATCTCTTCTGACCTTGAGAGCTTTTGAATCTTCTCACCTTCAAGCCCTGGGAAAAATTTATTGACCATGGATGGACAAACATAAGAGTCGAATCAGACTACTCGATCCCATCTCATTATATGCTGTGCTCCTCCTGATCTGTGATCTGCTCGAGGTAGCCTCTAGCGGTAATAGAAATCTCATCTTGTGATATCGCCTATCATCTTCTTAAGTCTCCCATCTCGTGCCCAATCCACCGCCATCTGAACTCCACCTCACTCTGGGCTCTCCTTGTCTCCTGAAGCTCCACCTCGCACTGGATTTTCTGTTAGATAGTAATGTCCTCTCATCCTTTTTTCTCCAATATTATCCTATTGCCATGCAACACCTTCAGAATTTTCCATCAGCTCTCCACCTATAGCTGATCGAATCCAGTCTGCTCAGTGAGATAAGATTCCATCTGAAATCGAGTATATATTGGATCTCCCCCAATCTCCTCACTGCACCATCATATGTCCTCTAGCTGACTGTCCCAATGCCTCTGATCACATAGCTCGATCTATCCCGATAGATGAACAGTGCCTTCACTACTCTTCAGAGAGTCAAACAGCTCCTCTCTGCAACATACACGATAGGTGCATGTAGAATCTAAAATCTACTGCTGAGAAGAAGTAGATACCTCGTTAGATATCATCAGAACATTATCCTCTGACTTACTACTAGCCATCACTACAGTAGCCCTCGTCCGATCTCTTCGCTGTGGGCAATCTCTAGCATGATGTCCCAACTCATCGCAACAGTAGCATCTGATCTTGCTCAAGTACCTCTCCCTAGACTTGGACCGCCCACCTTGTAATCTTCTGCCACTCCATCTATCACCATCTTCTCCTCCAAAAACCACCATAGCTGCGCTGCTACCGCTTGAGCTTGAAGCTGGATTCTCCTTTCTGAGAATCTCATTCTGGAGAATCACTACAATGATCTCGTCCATCTTGATGGTGCTCTTTTTCACTATAAGAGCAGTCACCAAGGATTCATGTGAAGAAAAAGTGACGCTAGCAAGACCAACACCCTGATCTTCTCCTCAATTTTTTTGCCAACATTGAAGAGGTCGGTGAGGATCTTCTGGAAGTGACTGAGATACTCCTACATGCTCTATCTCTTATCCATCCATAATTGGTAGAACTACCTCCACAAGAAGAGAGTGTTAATGAGAGATTTTATCATGTACAACTTCTCAAGCTTCGATCATAACACCATCGAAAAAGTCTCACCAAGTACATGAATCACCATCTTATCCATCAGGTACAAGCAAATGGTACTCACCATCTGTATCTAGAGCTACCTCCAATCCATCACCTCCATGGTAGCCGGCATCTTCTTGCACAAGAGAACATCGATCAACCTTGCTGGATGAGCACGTCTTTCACCTTCACTTGCCATAAGGAGCAATTGCTCTTCCCGTTGAACCGATTGATCTCCACCTTGATTATGCTCATCTTCTCCATCTTCAATCTTGATCACACCACCACAATCTACGTCCTGGTACCGCCTAGCTCTGATAACACTTATTGTGATATCACCTACTCTAATACCACTTATTGTGCAGAATCTGGTACCATTATTACAGCAGGAGCCAAGAAGAAAGAAGAAATAAAATAAAAAATAATCAAATATGTAGATCAGCTAAAAGGCTCACCTCTACGGAGCATGCAAGCTTCACTATAAAAAAAATTACAAAAAAGATCACACCCTCAACCCTCATACACCAATCCCTCTATCTTAATAAGAAGCTCTCCCTCACAAAACTCTCTCTCTCTCAAGAAAACCCCGAACCCCTAAAATGATCGCTGCCTGACAGTTTGTCTGAAGCTCCTGCTTCTACTTTCCATCAATGCTCCTCAGACTACTGCCATTGATCTGCTCCTCAAGGTTCTCTACCGATCGCCATCCCACGGTTACCACTACCTCTGTTTCACCCACGGGCCTTTTAAAGACCTCAAACCGGCTACAGATCAGATTCCTACATGAATTTGGACTCCTCGTAGCATCCAAATGAGCCACAAAACCCTCAAATTAAGCCCGGCCATCATCTCATCCATCCGATCATGCAAATGCCTCAAGAAATGCACGTGAAATGTCTCCAATCCATGGTGGATCGTGAGAAATGCAGAGAAATGGACTGTTGGTCCATCGCACCTCCTGTGGACCGTTGGTCCATGGTGGACCATGTCATATGGTCATGGGCCATCAGTGCACTGCAGGCCGCGCCCGCACTAGGTCGGGGCTGGGGACTAGGTCGTGCCCATATACACCCACCTGGGCCATGCGCCAGCTATCGACCCAAGCACCTGCGGGCCTGCACCGACCTATGGGGCCCATCTATCATCTGTGTACCGTACCCGTCCACCTTCTGGCTTTCTTTCGAGGGTAATTTCTCCATTTGAACTCTATTTGGGCTGTTCTTGGGCTCGTTAAACTCCATTTGTCATTTTGGACCTCATTCTGGGCTTAATGTGGATCAAATCTCAAGGCATTTTTCTCAACTAACCTCACTTTATAGATCTTGGTCTAATTTCTTAGTTAAGTCAAACCCACCATTAAGTGCGAGTAAAGCCATCATTAGATCTTCATCTCACAGATCTTGGACCCAACCCATCTCCACCCTACAATATCTCATGCTAATAGAGTGGTTGCTTCTCCTCTGATGCAACTGAACCACTATATCTAATCGAGAATAATCAACATCAGAGAGGGCATGGCACTCTACAACGATGGAAGATCCCTCGATTTAATATTAACAAGGAGATTTTAATTTAGATCTCTTCAATCTTACTTAGTCATAACTATTATGACTAACCCTAAGGGCATGGTCTAGCTCGAATCACCAAGCAACCACATCAGAACTAAACAACCAAATTAGCCAGAAAAGTATAACATTGGTGGGGGTCCCCTCTTGCTTTTCTTAGACACTAATAAATTGATCAGGTCAGCGAACAGAACCAATTAAATAACCATCTCTCTTTTGATTGAATCAAACCACTTTTCTTAGATACCAATAGGTCAATCAATTTCAAATAAGTTAGCTTGTGTAACTCAGGGTTGAGCCACTGAGTCAAATCAGGTCATTGAGTTAATCGATCCAACATGTGACTGTTAATCGATGTGATCAATCTATAACTATTAGATTGATCTCGAGTATTCTTAACCTAATCCTAATCAACTTTTGATTAGGTTGGATCAACCGCTCATCTCGATTGAGTCTTATGATATACTAATCGATTAACCAAAAGTAATCGAATTACTAGACCTAATTGAACTATCCAAGCCCAAATCCTCATGTTTTATGCTTAAGCTTAAGATCTTAAATTCATAATTTTAGATCTTTAATTCTTAATTTTAGATTTTTAATTCATAATTTTAGATCTTTAATTAAGTGTATTATGAATATGAGGTAGTTTAGATGTCGAAACTACTTTCAAATCTAAACTAACAATCTATGTATCTCATACATAAGCATAAAATCATATCTAAATATGATCAAATACATCACATATATCCATCAAAAATTAGATCTAAATATGAAACACCTTTTCAATTAGGGTTAGATCCTAAACAATTTTGGATCTAGAAATTTACACAAAGAAATTTTTTCTTTTCACAGTTCTTCTTCTTGATTCATACAAGCACTCCTTTCACCATAGTTCTCTATGGCAGGATGATTTTTACTATAAATCTCGAAGAGTACTAGCCTACTAAAAAATTAATCTATATCTACACAAATCACATATGCATAAACAAATTTCATACATCTCATGTATAATCAAGATCTAACACATCACATGTATATAAATTAGATCTAATCTAATTATTAAATCAGATTTTTAGATCTTAATAACATACATGTGAAACTAAATTCGTAGCTCTGATACTACTTGAAAGTAGTCTGACTTCCTGCATATGCATGCAAAAATTTAAAATCGTAGTGAAATATTTTAGATCTAGATTAAAACCCTCTTTAATCTATCATGCATATTACAGATCTCATCTATAGATGTCCTAGGTGTTGGAAAATGTGTCTCAAAAAGCCAATCGTCAAGCTGTTGACAGTTGAGCAACCAAGTATTGTAATTAATTTATTAATAATAAATATATTTGGTATTTTCATCATAAGCTTTCATCTTCTAATGAACTCCGTTGTTATGATGAAGTCCTTAGGACTAT